>BLSH010102277.1:1697334-1709672 GCA_018402905.1 Glandirana rugosa
GGGCCCCCCCCCCCCCCATGTGCATTACTTTACATTTCTCCAGTCTCCACATTAAACCTCATTTGTCATTTTTCTGCCCACTCCAGTATTTTATTTAGGTCATTCTGTAAAATCTCTATGTCCCGGAGTGAGTTTATTGCTCTGCTTATCTTTGTATCATCTGCAAAAATGGAGACTGAACTATTTATTCCATCCTCTATATCATTTATAAATAAGTTGAATAGAATTGCTCCCAAGACCGAACCCTGAGGTACTCCACTCACCACTTCAGACCAGTCTGATTACATGTTATGTATCACTACCCTTTGGACACGTCCCTGTTACCAGTTTCTTACCCAAGCACAAACACTATGGTCCATGCCTGTAGATCTTAGCTTGTAGATTAAGCACTTATGGGGGACTGTATCAAATGCTTTTGAAAAATCCAGATACATCACATCTACAGGCCTCCCCCTATCTAGATGGCAGCTCACTTCCTTGTAGAATGTTAGCAGGTTGGTCTGGCAGGAACGACCTTTCGTAAACCCATGCTGATTACTACTAATGATATTATTTTCCTCTGTGAATCCTTGGATATAGTCCCTAATTATCCCCTCCAATAATTTACCCACTATTGATGTTAGGCTGACTGGCCTGTAATTCCCAGGAATATGTCTCTGCCCCTTTTTGAATATTGCTACCACATTGGCCTTTCTCAAATCAGCTGGTACCAATCCTATCATTATGCTGTCCATAAAGACTAGGAACAATGGCCTGGCAATAACCTGACTGAGTTCTCTAAGGACTTTCTGGTGTAAGCCATCTTGTCCTGGTAATTTATTTGTGTTAAGTTTGTAAAGTCTTTCATGCTTTCCTGGACCCCATCCTCTTTTAGCCACAAGATTCTGTCCGGTGTTGTGTCACTAGCAGTACAATTGTGGTCGTAAACCCTTGTTCTTTTTGCATAAAAACTGAGGAGAAGAAGGTATTTAGTACAGTTGCCTTCTTTGTGTTATCTGTAACCATCCTCATCCATTTTGTGTGCAATGTGCTCAGATTTTACCTTTCTGCTGTTAATATATCAAAAAAAGTTATTCGGGTTTTTTTTTTTTTTTTACTTTTTTCCGCTATATGTCTCTTGTATTAGTTTTTAGCCACCTTGATTGCAGTTTTACACTTCTTATTGCATTCCTTGTGGTGTTGGAATGCTAATAGGGACCCATTTCCTTTACATTTTTTATAGGCCATAGTTTTCTCCTTAATGAGGCTTTTTACATTACATTTAACCACCCTGGTTTATTCTTAGCTCTTCTATATTTATTGCCCATTGGAATGCACTGTGTGATACCTTTGTTTGACCACTTCCCGACCGTGTGCCGTGTTTTCACGGCGGCAGTCGGGATGCTGAGTGCGAATAGCCGTAAAAAGACGGCGATCTGCGAACAGCCGCTGGAGACTCCTGAGGAGTGTGCCCGCGGCTCGGGCAGACCCGATATCCGCCGGTGAGCCGCGATGAGCAGCCACAGGTAAAGAACGGGGAACCACCGATGTAAACACGTCGGTTCCCCATTCTGACAGTGCAGGCATGGGAGATCTACTGATCCCTGTCACTGGGATCAGTTATATCTCTCATGCCCATGGTAGCCCAACCCCCCCACAGTAAGAACACACCCAGGGAACACAGTTAATCCCTAGCTCTCCCCCCCAGGTTAACCCCTTCACTGTCAATGACATTTATACAGTAATCAGTGGACATTTACATTTCTGATCGCTGAATAAATGTCATTGGTCCCAAAAAAGTGTCAAAAATGTCCGACATGTCCGCTGCAATATCGCAGTACCACTAAAAATCACAGATCGCCGCCATTACTAGTAAAAAAAAAAAAAACCCAGAAATGAATTCTCGTCATCCGTAAATGTGGCCACTTTTGCGCAAACCAATCAATAAATGCCAATTGTGATTTTTTTTTTATCATAAATATGAGGAAGAATATAAATCGACCAAAACCGGTGAAAAAAAATGTTTTTTTTATATTTTTTTTGGATTTGAATTTTAGCAAAAAGTAAGAAATTTGGGTTTTTTTGCAAAATGGTCGCTCTTCTTTTGTTTATAGCGGCGATCAGAAATGACGCAGAGGCGATCAAATACCGCCAAAAGAAAGCTCTATTTGTGGGAAAAAAGGACGCAAATTTTGTTTGGGTGCAACGTCGCACGACCGCGCAATTGTCAATTAAAGCAACGCAGTGCCAAATCCTAAAAAGTGCTCTGATCCTAAAGCTGGAAAACCTTCCGGTTGGTAAGTGGTTAATATGCTCTTAAAGCATTCCCATTTCTCTTCTGTGTGCAATGCTTCTAGAATTTTGTCCCAATCTATGTCATGCAGCAATGATCACAGTTTAGCAAAATCGGCCCGTTTAAAATTTAGTGTTTTTATGCTACCCTCGTGCCTCCTTTTCCTGTGGTTTACGTTAAACGCGATCATCCTATGATTGCTAGATCCCAGGCTATGGTGTCAGGATGATTAAAGCTCATTATTTTAATATTATTACATTGTACTTGTAGCACCCTGCTGCTAACAATTTTAATTATGCTAGGTGATAACTAGCCTGGCTAATTGGTAGTTGAATCCACTGATTTTTGTCATAAGCCTGAGTCTGTGGGTAATCCCACTCTTCTGTCACTGGGTGGCACTGCTGCTTCTGACATTAGAATGGGGGATCACAAGCAACACAGGTTATGAGTAAATATGTTGTCTCAGCCAATAGGCAGAGGTTTTCTTTTGGCCGCTGAGCATGCTGGGATAGTCTATTTATTTGGAAGGAGTCAGGTGATCGGGGTTCTTTGCCACCTGGCTAGCTGCCTGGGTGGACGCGTGTTGCATGGCTCTGGGTTGCTAGGCCAGAAGCATGAGGCCTATCCCGGGAACACCTGGCTGTTAGGCCTGTCTGTGGCCTATCCAGGAATCCCAGCAGCAGCAGTGAGCTGGACTTCAAGTCGGAGGCCTAACCAAGTTAAGGAGGTTCTGCCTGAGTGGGGAACTGGATCGGGGCCATCTGTAAAAGAGAAGCAGTTGCCACAAAGGGACAACCACTCCTGTTACCAGAGGCAGGTGTAGAGAGGATGAAGGTCTGAAGAAGTACCAGAGCAGCCTTTTTCATTTGCCGGGGGGGGGGGGTTAAGAAGTGGGAAACTTACAGTAGACTCACCCAGGAACCCAACAGGTGGTGTGGGTTGCACCTGGAAGATAAGTACAGCGGGTAGCTGTAAGTCAAGTCAGGGACCCAGCGGGATAGCATGGGTGAAGCTTGAGTGATCTACAGTGGGATACTGTGAAATGTAAGTGAAGATCTACAGCGGGATACTGTGAGTTACGTGTGCAGATCTACAGTGAAGTATTAAGAGTGAAGTGTTGCTATAGGAGACAGCAGTTGCTACAAAATACAGATTGCTGCATTCAGCTTAAAGGCTCTTTTTCTGTATGGCCTACCTCTATTTTTGTCTGCGGAGTATGCCCGTTTGCATATTGCATTTACCTAAGAGTGTCTTGGCCCTAATCCTCTCTCACCCAGTTCTTTTTGACAATAAATCTCTTTTTGTTCATTTTAAAAGTGACTGACTCCCAATCATTCCATCTTGCTCTACACCCACCATGCCTAGTAACCTGCACCCTGAGGAGGAATGTCAGCTGTCCCTGACTCTTTAGGCCACCACTAGGCCTCTGGAGGTCGAGGTCACCGCTACATAATATAAAATGAAATAGTTCAACTCACCATAATGCAGAATCAATGGGAGCTCTGAGTGTGTCCCATGCCACCATTGCCTGCCACCAGATGCAGCTTGTCACTTGCCCTGTCACCTGCCTTCAGATGCAGCTTGTCACTTGCCATGTTGCCTGCCACCAGATGCATTTTGTCTGCAGCCTGGTGGTTGGGGACCCTCATCCTAAACAGTCACCACAGGTATTCTGCAGAAGACGACTACAGACTGAGAATGTCAGGACTTGTGGACTCTGTCAAACATTTTTGAAGAGTCTATATGCTTCCTGGGTGGAGCTTTCTAGCGTTGAATTCATGGCACCTCATAAATTTGTTTGGAGCTCCTCACAATGTTTGAATTTCTACTAAAGCAATTCTTTTAAGAATATAAACAGCTGATGGTTATAACAATATATTTCAATTCACTGGCTTTGTAAACCTATTTGTGTATTTTGGAAATGTAATTGGCAAACAACATATTCAGTTTAGCTACAAAAAATGCTGAATTTATAAATTGCCAGCTTGCTCTGAAAAATGCTGGATGTTTTTATGACACACTTGTACATTCTGGTTAATACAAATTCTTCTGCAGTCCGATGTGTGTTTTATATCGGTTATTTATTATGTCAGTTTTTTAAAATGTTATGTTTTACTTGTGTTAAAAGTGAGCAGAACTTCTCCATAATGTGGGAGGGAATACTCTTGTCACCAAAACAGGTGTCCCAACCTTAGACTAAAGATTCATTTTTTGTTCCTAAGAGGACCATAAAACATTGGATTTCCCTTCACATTCTGTTTTGGTCGCAATGGTTAACATTTTAAATAGGGTGATTCTTTCTACAGACTGTAATAGATGGAGGTTCCAGTGCTTCCACACTCTATAGGAAACCAAAAGAAGAAAAAATACATTTTGGATGGATTTTGACTTTAAGACATGTATACAGCGTGTATATATATTTATATTCTATAAAAATCATACTGAGATATGCTCTCCATTGTAGATTGTAAATCTATGTGTCAGTGCAATACTACTGATTAAATACTTTTTGTGACCTCTGCCTGACCTGTTAACCCTGATGTCTCTCCTGATTCTTCATTTATCTTCTGAGCTTGGCTCAGCCTATTTATTCTGTACATTGTAGAATGATTAATACACTTTGTATCCTAAACTATCTTCAGCCAAAAAGCTGTTTGCCTTTTTTTCCATGGCTGATGCAGCCCCAACAGCTGCTCAGCACCTGGATGGCTAGCTATTGGGAACAAGGTGGTCATATTAGACAAATGTCCTACTAGGCCTTTTCCCCTGATCATGTGGTGATCCTGCTTAGTAGTCCATTACCACCCAGTTTATTTTGTTTTGCTGCACAGCTTGAAAAAAACCATATGTAATCATTTGCAGGTCCCAAGGCTCTATATTGCTTCATTGATATGGCACAGCAAAACATGCTTATCCAGGCTATTTCACATGGGCCAAGACTGTTTTATTATTCTATGCAATAATGTCTAACACAAAACGTCCTTTGGGATCAGAAAAACAAATCATGTGTCACATGGAATAGGTCATATTTTCTAAAGGTTTTTCTGTTTCTCCTGACACCTGTTTTAAGGAGTAGATGGTTCAAGTTGAATTCAGTTCCCTGGCTGCTTCCATTCTTTCTGAGTCATGTATACAGTATAATCATACTGTAAAATGCTTTAGGGGCACTGTATACAGTGAGTGATGTGAAGATAGATTAGCATGATGACTTTTTTTTACCTTCTAGCCAGCTATTCACTTGTTAAAGGGACAAAATGTAAAACATTCTTGATATAAAAAATGACTATCTAAATTGACTATTTTCCTGTTAGTGCTTGATGTTTTCTTTGTTTTAGTGAAAAAGTGTTGACCTTCTTAGTGATATCTTTGTTATTTCCACTTATTTTTTTTTTACAATTATGTTGTTAAATTTGTCATTTGCTTTTTATTTGTTTTCTTTATTGAGTAAATCATTGTTTAGTCCCAGGCTAATCTAAAGAATACCATTTGAAAACCCAAAATGAAGATTCAGTATCTCAGAAAATTTGAATATTACATAAGACCAATAAAGAAAAGTTTTTTTTAATACAAAAATGTGGCTTACTGAAAAGTACATCCATTTACAGTATAGTATACACTCAACACTTGGTCGGGGCTGTATTTTGAGTTATTTTGAGGGGACAGCAAATTTACACTGTTATACAAGCTGTACACTCACTACTTTACATTGTAGCAAAGTGTCACTTCTTCAGCGTTGTCACATGAAAAGATATCACATGAATAAAATATTTACAAAAATGTGAGGGGTGTACTCACTTTTGTGAGATACTGTATGTCTTATCTCCCACCCTCAGTAGACCAAAGTATATACACCACTACCACCACTCCCCCAGCAGCCATATTTTTACTGCCCCTTCCACCACTTCTCCCATGCTGTCATGTGTATACTGTCATCAACCCTAAAAAACAGATATGCACCACCTCTGTCTTCCTCCCTCAACAACCAAGTACACAACATTTATTTCACAGCAGCCATAGAATACCATGCCCCCCCCCCAGCAAATATATAAATGCTACCTCTTACCCAATATACCATGTACACATACCTCCAAAACCTCATCTCATCCCTACCAACAGCTATAAATAGTATACATTTATATACATATACAAATTCCCTCGCCTATCTTTTGAGTGAGCTGTGGCTCAGTAGAAAAATTTATTTAACTGGGTAAGCAGGTGCTTCTGGGGGTATTGTCATGTTGTAAGTGTTGCTTGTTTTTTTTGTTGTGGTTGTGTACTGTTAAGATTCTCTGTATATGGCATAGTGATTAGTTGCAGTGCTAAGTTATGTTGCTCTGCAGAGTTAATAGATCCCGAGAAGCAAGGAGTTAACTCTTAAAGGCCAGGTTTTTCTGGCCTTTTTAGCATGTACCACCCTCCACTTGGGCAAACAGCTAAAAGGGCAATTGCCTCTAGGGCAACGTTTTTTGGTTGCTCCACACGTGGGAAGGGAACAGGAGCTGAGCTAGGATGTAATTGCCACTACTTCTGAAACCACCCCTCTATTTTTTTTACAATTTAGCCATTAAGTCATTGCATATATGATCAGTAGATGGCTGGTGCAATGCCAGGATCCTGCAGACTCTTGGTCAATTGTCTGCCCATATCTTCCATATGGACAGTTACTGGAGAGCAGAAAGTATCAGTGAACTGAGAGCACACACCAGCGCCTTCACAGTTCATTGAGAACTAAAAACTATCTGCTGCAATGACAGACAGTAGTTGTTAATTCATTTACAGGAAACTGTGAATTAATCATGTGGCTGTGTGGGCGGAGCGCTGATTTCAAATTGTGATAGTGAGTTTGGAGAGCAGATTCCCCATCATTGAGCTTAGGGCAATGGCAATGGCAGTTGGAGGTGGGTGTATAGGAGCATGTTACACCCTAAATATGGCTGTAACATGCTGCTAAAGGTTAATTTATCTTTTAAAGTATGACTACCTCATGGGGTAGGTGGACCAAGAGAACACCTAATGGGCACAAAGAAGCACTTTGTAATAGGAAGGATGTATATAAAGAATTGCCTGTACCTTTGTTAAACTTAAACAACTTTTAGTAAAGAACTTTGTTGTCACATAACTTTGACTGATCTGAAGTCACTTGAGGGCAAACTTAAACAGGGTTTACACCTAGAGACAAGACAGGATGGAGAAGATGTAGTACAGATGTTTAACATGCAGTAAAGCTACTCAGAGAAGGCTGGATTGCCACTGCCAGTGACTACAGTACTAGTGTTTATGTGTACAAGCAGCTGGCCGGCCCGGAAGCCGTGGTGATTTGGCTTAGATGAAGTAAGGCCCTGATAGTGAAGGAGAAGGCGTGCTTAGGCTAATTCCCTACTGACCGGAACCTCAATACTGGGTCCAACTCGCAACACGGGGCATCATAGGGACCCAGTTTGGAAGTCATGGAAGATGGAGTGAGGCCTTGGAGAGAATAAGCATGGAATATGTACAAAGTTGAGCTTTTAAAGATTTAAGTGTAATATACAAATATATGTCACTATGATGAGGTGACAGTTAAGTGGGCTGGTGGAGAACAGTGCAAGCTCTGGGGCACAGGGTCAGAAATGCTGCAGTAAAGATAGAGAAATGTTATGACATGAATTGAAGGACTGCCATCTGTAATATACAATGTAATGAGTTACAGAAGTTGGGTCATGGATTGCAAGGAATTAATTATTGTCTGTGTGCAGAAGTGCCACATTTGACAGAGGGCACTGCCTTAACACTGCTTCTTTGTTATGGCATATGCCTCTGTTGGCCACTTGGAGCAAGAGCGTGCACATTCTCCCCATCCCCACATGGGCACCATCAACAACTCTACTGTGGCAGAAGAATGTAAATAGTCATCCAAATAGCTGGTGGATTGGCACTGCTTTGAGTGAGGCAAATGACAGTGCAACATGACCAGCGACCCACCATGACTCTTGAGGAGGTGGTACTGGGGGACAGTCTCCACCCTGGCATCAGTGGCACATATAACATTGACATTCTTGCATGCAGGGGGTGAAGCTTGTAAAGAATAGAAAACAAAAATAGGAGAAAACCAGTAGTGTTTGCGCTAACCAGGCCAAAATGGTGAGGCAGTGGAATGGCAGAGAGAAATGCATGTAAGGAGCGCTGTGGTTGACTTAATAATAGTCTTGACCAAATGAAGAAGTGAAGCAGCCAAGGATCTGCACTCAACACTTTTGGTCATAGTCTGGGCACCCTGGGGGGGTTGTTCCTCAATGTCTAGTTTATGTAAGTGTAGGTGTTAAATTTACATTAAAAGCTGTGTGTCACGCACCTGTTGGTGGAGTCTGATTGTGCAGAGGGCAACTTCTCTTACGGCCCTGGTTGGGGAACCCCTGATAGAGGAAACAGGAGATTCCGGAGCACAGGGGGGCACGAGGACTGGTGCGGATGCAGATGGTGTTGTGAAGATCCTCCAGGAGCTTGTGCAGACAGAAGAGTGGTGATGCAGGCCGGGTCAGTATTAGGCAGGCTAGTGCGGTACAAAGGAACAGGCAAGTGGGACGTCGGGTGCAGGCAGGGTCGTAAACAGGCGGGCGGCTGAGGTACAAGAGGTTAGGCAGAGACGTGGTCGTAGGCAGGCAGAGGGTCGGTACAGGCAGAGTTCAATCAGAGGTCAGGCAAGCCGGGTCACAGATACAGGAAGACTGGGAAAACAGATCACAGGAACTCACTAACATGCTGTAGATCAGACAGCACTTGCTACAGGAAGCAGGAAGTTCAAATAGGGCTGCTCCTCCAGGAACTAGAGGAAACAACACTCAAATGCTATTAACCCTCAGCACAGTCTTCTAACATTGCCCCCCCCAAGGGGCAGCCTCCGGATGCCCAAACGGGTTCTCTTGGTCGGGTTCCTTCTCCAGAAGGTCCTGATCAGGGCCTCTGCATGTAAATTCTCTTCAGGCTCCCAAGAGCTCTCTTCGGGCCCATAGCCCCTCCATTTAACCAGGTATTGGATGGTGCTACCACAAACAAAAAGGTAAGCGCCAGTCCCAGAGATGATGTAACAATAAATACTAGTCCATAATTAAAGTGATGAGTGCTTCAAATAAAGTGCAAATCCGTGCTTCAACAAACTTTCAAGTGCATTGAGGTGACACACATTGATTGGTGACCCCCTATGTGCCCACACTCACCAGAGGTCGTGGACTCACTGCTTTTCAGTCAGTGAGTCATAAAGGCAAGGTTCTGGTGGGGGCTCAGAATCCCGGATGTCACTGAAATCCCAAGAATGTGTATCCTTCCACTGATGTAGTATCCAGGGGCACTCAGAGAATAAATATAAAGAAAACCATAGTGTGTACTGTACAGCAGGTGTTTTATTGCGCAAATGTTAAAATCCTACTTACAGAATCAAACTAGGTCTTCAGCATTGTAAGTAAAAAAATCCCATCAATGGCATGAGGTAACGTTCCACTGTAGACCACCGCGAAAACCGGAAATGAGGCGTGTTGGCTGTGACGGACCGGAAGTGACGTCAACACGTTTCGCTCGTCAAGTGAGCGTCATCACCATGATGTCCGTTCGTGATGACGCTCACTTGACGAGCGAAACGCCATTGATGGGATTTTTTTACTTACAATGCTGAAGACCTAGTTTGATTCTGTAAGTAGGATTTTTACATTTGCGCAATAAAACACCTGCTGTACAGTACACACTATGGTTTTCTTTATATTTATTCTCTGAGTGCCCCTGGATATTACATCATTGGAAGGATACACATTCTTGGGATTTCAGTGACATCCGGGATTCTGAGCCCCCACCAAAACCTTGCCTTTATGACTCACTGACTGAAAAGCAGTGAGTCCACAACCTCTGGTGAGTGTGGGCACATAGGGGGTCACCAATCAATGTGTGTCACCTCACTGCACTTGAAAGTTTGTTGAAGCACGGATTTGCACTTTATTTGAAGCACTCATCACTTTAATTATGGACTAGTCTTTATTGTTACATCATCTCTGGGACTGGCGCTTACCTTTTTGTTTGTGTTATCATGGCAGGTTTTTTCCTGAGTATAGCAGCCCCCAGTGGCTTCTTGTAAAGTACTAGTTGATATATGTTTACTTCTTTACACAAGTGATTATATTTCGTAATTTAATTAACATATGTTTATATTTTGATTTGCATCACGTATTTAGGTTACATATTTTGTGCATTTGAATCACTTTTCAGAGGGTTAGGCGCTGATTTACATTTAACAATTGGATGGTGCTACCTCTCCTCCTGCAATCCAGAATGGACTCCACCTTGAATTCTTCTGATCCATCAACAAATACTGGTGCTGGTGGACCTGTCTGTCGATCAGGAAAAGGGTCAGAGACCTTAGGCTTCAACAAGGACACATGAAAAACTGGGTGGATGCGGAATGACTCAGTTCCAGTTCATAGGCCACTTCATTGACCTTTCGTTTGATGGGAAAGGGTCCTATGAACTTAGTGCCAAGCTTCTTTAATGGGCATGCCAATCTCAAGTTGAGGGTGGAGAGCCATGCCAGATTACCTGGCTCCAAGTTTAGTTTGCCCCGCCTCTTCTTGTCATAGGTCTCCTTATTGGCCGCCTGTGTAAGTGCCATTGTCTCCTGCAGGAGTTTGTTATTGGAGGAAAAGAAATTCAGTAAGTCAGTCACAGCGGGCACCGAGTTTTCCGGGCAGGCATTGGACAAGAAGGCGGGATGGTAGCCAAAGTTAGCAAAGAAGGGTGACTGCTGGGTGGCCGAGTGAACCGAGTTGTTATATGCGAACTCCGCCAGCGGTAGGAGCGTAACCCAGTCGTCCTGGGAGAATGGCGAGAAACAGCGTAGATATTGTTCAAGAGTCTGGTTGGTGCGCTCCGTCTGGCCGTTCATCTGGGGATGGTATGCGGAGGACAGGGACAGACCGATCTTCAGCGATTTACACAAAGACCTCCTGAACTTGGACGTGAATTGCACGCCACGGTCAAATACCACATCCGTTGGGATCCCGTGCCACCGGACAATCTCCTTAATGAATATTCTGGCCGTTTCTGCGGCCGAAGGTGTGCCTTTCATAGGTAGAAAGTGGGCCATCTTAGAGAGTCTATCCACTACCACAAAGATGGTAGAGCAACCTTCGGAGGGGGGTAACTCCACAATGAAGTCCATGGAAATGTGGCTCCAGGGCCTCTCCGGAACAGGTAACGGTTTAAGAAGGCCCCAAGCCCGAGTTTTACTCCCCTTACATCGGCTGCAGGTAGTGCATGATCCCACATAGGCCTTACAGTCCTCTCTAACTCAGTGACACCAGAGCGTGCGCTGCACTAATTACAAAGTCTTACGTGCCCAGCATGGCGGTAGTCATGGCAGAGGTCCAAGACTGCGGTTCGCAGATGCCCCGGTACAAATATCTTGGTGCCATGCCAGAACAACCCGTCCTTGGGCTGCAGAGGAATTCCCGGAAGGGGGTTTGGCCCCAGGGAAACTTGCCGGATCCATGACAACACGTCCTCCTGCAACAACAAGAAGCTTCCTGGAGACAATATAGTGTCAGGGGATACTGGAGCTTCCGGTATGTTGAACATACGAGACAAAGAGTCTGGTTTTGAGTTCTTCGACCCGGGCCTGTAGGTGATGTGAAAGGAAAATCGGGTGAAGAACAGCGCCCATCGGGCTTGGCGGGGTTTCAGCCTCCTGGCAATCCTCAGGTATTCCAAGTTGCGGTGATCTGTATAGATGAGAATGGGATGTGCTGCCCCCTCTAGGAGATACCGCCATTCTTCCAGGGCAGCCTTGATAGCAAGAAGTTCCCGGTCCCCCACATCATAGTTTCTTTCAGCGGGGGATAGCTTGCATGAAAAGAACACCACTGGATGAAGTAGCACCTTAGTACCCTGCCTTTGAGAAAGAATAGCCCCGACTGCCACCCCGGATGCGTCAACCTCCAGAACATAGGGCAGAGCGGGGTCTGGGTGCTTAAGGATGGGTGCAGAGGTGAATAGTCTCTTAAGCTTCTCAAAGGCTGCTTGCGCCTCAGGAGAAGCTTAAGAGACTATT
>BLSH010102277.1:1719567-1739366 GCA_018402905.1 Glandirana rugosa
TGTCGAAACACTAAATACTTATGTACCGAAGGAGATTAACCAACTCCACCAGTAGACGAGCGGAGAGGTGGAGTCGGTAAGTCTCCTTCGGAACGTAAGTAAGTACTTTTGTGTGCGGAGGGGTGCTTACATGAGTCGGACTGGATTAAAACAAGACCCTTACCCTTCTGGGGCAAGACGATGGCCTTGTGTCGGACTTTTCGGACACACTTTCATTGGAATTGGTGAACGGCTGGCGGCTAGCCTCTAACTGCCGCCGTTTCACCGAGACATTACGTTTTGCGGCAGTATGACACAAGTCCGTGTTTACATACACGGACCTCCGCTCATTCGCTCCGGGGGGGGCATCGCGGGTGGCTGGCGGCAATCGAAGCCGCCGCACCCGCTCCCTGGCCCCCCCCGAACACAGTATGACGGCGTTTTGCATTACAGAGCCACTTTGCCGCCGTCAATCTCCGATCGGCGGTCGGCAAGTGGTTAAGGTTACTTTCACACAGGCTTTTCAGGCTGTGTTCCGGTAGCAGAACGGGGTCTTCCCATTCCCAGAACAAAATTAGGTCAGGCTGAGTACATTCGTGGGGAGGCGTGTGTTTTCATGAATGAATGCAAGGCTTCCTCTGAATGGCTGAGGTGGAGAGGCGAGCAGATGACCACCTCAACCAATTAGAGGAAGCCATGTATTCATAAATCACAAAGCTGTGAGCAGCACTCAGACTGACATGATTTCTTTCCAGGAATGGGACGGGAAGTCGCTGTACCACTTCCAAAACACAGCACACTATAGTGCATGTTGTTGATGCTGCATACAGTTCATACAGCTCTCCCGCCCGTGGCACACATATTAGTGAAGGAAATAGTTTGTTTGCACCAGCTTGGTTCAAATAAATGTATTTTACATGTCTTTGGTAAAAATAAAATCCCAATAAGTGTATATTGATTGGTTTGTGTGAATGTTATAGCGTCTACAAACTATGGGATATATACTGGAATTTTTATGTCTTTATTTTTTATACTAGTAATGGCAGCAATCAGAGATTTATAATGGGGCTGCAATAGTGCAGCGCGCAATCTGACACTGACGCTGGGGATAACAAACTGACCGCCTCTGACATCACTAGTAACATTGTTACAGCGATCAGTGCTAATAATATGTACTAATGACACTGGGCAGGAAGGGGTTTACATCTAGGGACGATCAAGGGGTTGAATGTGTGCCTAACAAATGTTTATGTATGTACTGTGTGCTGCTTTTACTGGGGATCTAGTAGTTTTCATTCTCTGCTTAGCAGGGAATGAACAAACAATGAGATCCCCTGTCACTGTACACAGCTCTGTGTTGCCTACATTCACAGAGCTGTGTCCAGTGAAGCTCAGGGCTGATCATCAGGTGCTGGCAGTCAATCATTGGCCAGGACCCGGTGATCGACATGTGCTGGGACGAATCACAGCACAGCCAGGCGCTCGCACCCCCCACCCCTACCTGGAAATGGCGAATCACATATATATACGTGATTCTGTGCACAGCGGCCGCCCTGTAGCAGTAAAACTTAAGGAGGTGATCTTTAAGTGGATATACACTACTGAAGAACAGATGTTGGCGAATGTCTGCAAATGTTGTTTTGCAGGGCAAATGTGATTTATAAAGAGAGTCGGTGTTTATCTAGTCACTGAATATTTTCTTAAATATACCATTATGTGAAGATATGTAGACATCTCTATACAGATCAGCAAAAACAGATTTGGTAAAAAAAATACATGAAGTTGGTGTATTCATAGTGTTCGGAATCCTTACGTGTTCCATATGCTGATGTGCTCATTTGCGGATCAATCCTCTTGTTTCCAATGTAGGATAGCATTGCAGGAAGCACTTTACCCAGGAGATGACACACTCCCCAGGAGGAAGGCTTTAAAGCAACCCAGAAAAGCTTAAAATCGACCCACTTTTGGATCTTTTGTGGTTGACTTGCTGGAATCTTCATGCTTATTTTTGTAGTTCTCAGATCTCTTCCTCTTTTTATTAATGTTGTTTTCATCATTCCGGCTGCCCACATTATCAAGATCTGTACTGTACATAAAATGTTCTCATTGATGTTCAGAAGAATTTTTCTCTCACATTGCTCCTCACTGTTCTTCCTGCTGTTTTTCTTCTATTCCTCTGTCCTTTTTGCTATCTGTGCTTCATTATAATATAAGTCAAGCTTTTGCATTTGAAAGGTGTCTTTACTGTAAGTGAAACTTATGGGTGAACTTATGGGGGTTCCTGAACCAATAAGCCAGTGACACGGTAATGGTTACTGTAAATGAATGTACTGTACATTAATTTGAATTAAGGTTTTTATACATTCACTCACCTTGGTTGATGTATTAAAGTAGTAAAGACTATTTAGTTAGTAAAGTGAATTTCCTTACCTGAATAAATATGGTGAAGCTGTTTTCGGTTTAAATACTTAATCATCTAAAAAGAGGCGAAAAAATGAAAATTAATTTTGCTAAGTGAACTATCTTCACTGCATTAAAAAAATCATCTTCAATGCCACATGGGAGACATGTTTATGCAAATTAAAGCTTTCACATAGTATTTGCATAGGTTCTTTAGGGCAGAAGTAGGCAACCTGAGGCCCTCCAGCTGTTGCAAAACTACAAGTCCCATCATGCCTCTGGGAGTAATTGTACACGTCAGCCTTGGAATGCCTCATGGGAAATGTAGTTCTACAACAGCTGGAGGGCCGCAGGTTGCCTACCCCTGCTTTAGGGGTTCTGGTGGCTGGCAGTGAGCCATGAGAGTAAGGTTGTGGTGTAAGATTTTATATAAAGCCGCAAACATTGTTTTTATTATATGAGGACAGTACAATTTGCTTTTAATCCCAATTTAATTTATGGAAAATGGTTGCTTGTAAAGAGCATTTTGGAAATATGTGAATTTTAACCTATTGTCTTGTCCTCTGGTCATGTAGTTTTTATTTAAATTCACTGCCCAAGTGTGTTCTTTACAATGTCACAGAGACGGAGATTTATAAGTGGACACATTGTGTTCTGTATTAATCTTATTGATCCTTTACAAAGACAGATGATAATTACAATGTTAGAACAATTTATTAAACGCCCCAGTTCTGCATGCATTTTAACCAGGCTTACAGCTCCAACAAGCTTTCAGAAATCAAGTGGGGAATGTAAGTATGGATTTTCTCTTGCATCACAGCGGTAGTGCTGCTTGGTAAAGAATGAGTTTATAGCTGCAGTTCCACAATCTACTCTAAATCCAAATCTTTTTACAGTCTATGGGATTTTGCAATAATATCCAAAGAGCAATCATGCTCTGCAAACCCATGTTTTATTACTCCAGGCTACAAGTACCCCCTGACAGATAATGTTTTGAAATAATTGTGCTAAGCATCCAGCTAGCATTAATGCAGTATTAAACCCAAGAGCAAACTTTTTTTATATTACAACTTACCAATTCGTAGATGTGATTTCTTTTTTAGACTTACTTTCTTTTATATTTATCTGGTGACCCAGCCAGTAAGTCTGTTGTTTTGCAAAACCACAAGCTCTCCAGCAGAATGTATCAGTTGCAGAGAGACGAGACACACCATGTAAAACCAGCAGGGGTGCTTAAATTGATACTAAAGTCTTGTTTTTTTTTTTTTTGTTTAACAAAAACAAGTTATACTTACCTGCCTTGTGTAGTGGTTTTGCACAGAGTACCCCCGAAACTCCTCTTCTTGAGTCCCTCGCCGGCGCTCCTGGCTCCTCCCTCCTGCCCCCACAGCAAGCAGCTTGCTATGGGGGGCACCGGAGCCAAGCTGCTGCTCTGTGCATTCATTCAGACATGGCGCTTCACTGCCCCAAACCCCTCTCTCTCCTCATTGGCTCACTGACTTTGATTGACAGCCAGCAAGGAGCCAAGGGCGCCTGCTGCTGTGTCTCAGCCAATCAGGAGAGGGATTCCTGGACAGCTAAGTCTCTCGTGCAACATTGCTGGATCAAGATGGGGCTCAGGTAAGTATTGGGGGGCTGTGGAGGGTGCTGCACACAAAAGTTTTTTTTTTTATCTTAATGCATTCTATGCATTAAGATAAAAAGAACCTTCTGCCACTTAGAACCACTTTAAATGATGAACGTTTATTTATTCCTGTAAAACCTTTATCCTAAAATGAAAAGCTGTGTGTTGTAACTGATTATAATGTGTGAGCTGGAGTTTGGCTTAATTTTTTAGTGTATTTAAATCTGCTAATATATTTAACACTCAGCCCCTCCCTAGACTGACAGTGCTGTCTGTTGTGCCCATGTACTCCTTCATTCAGAGTAGGGGTACCCTAATACAGGTGGTTTGTTACTGGCCAGATCACCAGGTGAAAACAAAGAAAGTCTAAAAAAACTAAAAAAAATAAAACAGGTGCAGCCACTACCTCTAATGATTGCTAAGCTGCAATATATTACATTTTTGGTTTTCGGTTTAGGCTTCACACTGCTGCAATGTTAGACATCACATGTGATTCCCACCACATTGCTGTTCAGATCTCATGAGATGTTTGTGTGATGCAAATTCAGCCATACAGATTGTATGGCTGAATTTGCATCACATTCACACCAAAATGGTGCAGGACCCTTTTTTTGGTCCACACTGGAATCGGACTGCAATCCAATTTCCGCACCATTTGACAGTTCGACCTGTGATATGCAAACTGACCTGGAAGTGTCATTAACTTTCTATTGACACCTGCAGCGGTTCACATAGGGCAGTGTGAATTGTCTGCGAGTCCTATGCGATGCGGGAACTGGCACTGCAATCACGATGGTTCCCGCATAGCGCTAGTGTGAACCGGCACTTAAGCCTGGTTCACACTGGTGCGACATGGGATCTGACTTGTGACTGATCCGATACAAGTTGCTCCGACTTAAGAAAAGGTCCCTGCACTACTTTGGTCCAACTTTGATACGACTTCAATGCCATAGAGCGTAAAAAATCATATTAAGTCAGATCAAAGTTGGACTGAAGTTGCAGGGCAAAGTTGGATCAGAAGTCGCATGACTTTCATGTTGGAGCAGTGTGAACCTGGGCTTAATACCATGTTAATGATAAAATCTCCCACACAGGTGAAGGAAATCCTGAAAACATGTTCTTTTGGGGGTGTTTGGGAAGTGGAGTTTAGAAATACTGCTTCAACCCATAACAGTAATGTACAAATGACCTTAAAACACAATAGTGTAAGCACATAATGAAAGCTGATCAATGATTGCTTGTTCTGGGTTATTATACACAATTATTTTTTGTACAGTTGTTTTAAAATGTACTCTTGGCATGTAAAACACTATTTAATCTTGCTTTCCAAAAAAAATATTAATGCAGAGAGGGGAGCTTGGCACACTTTAGCTCTGCATAATATTGTCTGTGAAAATGGCCACAAGAGGAGAGAGCCCAGGGATGACCTCATCCATGTGCTGCTCATCCTTCATTCTTCAATCACCAGTGGAGATGGGTTCTGGACCAAGTTATATTACTTAACCAGCGTTGTCTGCAGAGCGGTCTGGGTTTTCGTTGTGTTGTCTGGCAGTAGTACTTGGACAAGGCTAGCTGAATATAATTACATATCCATTGGCATGTAAAACAATTTTCATTTACACTACTTCAGTTTGTAATTACCTGTTTTGTTGGAGTTTAGCTTTAAAGTGTAGGCATACTTTAATTTGCAGTATGCATCTGTGTTGAGAGAAATTATTCATCCTGTTGTTTAAAGGTCAGAGCTGCTTTATAATCTAGCTTGGTCAGCGTAAGATGGTGATTAGAAGACCTTTCTCCTCTTACAAGCACCAGATACCAGCATAACTATTCCTCCAAATAGTTTACAGCACTTTACCTAATGCATGCACAGTTGAATGTCAACTGTTAAAGAATAAGAGCACTTTAAAACAAGGTGCACTTATCCTTTTTTGCCCTCTTTCCTTGACCTAAACTAGTCCCCCCCCCCCCCATCACAAATGCATAATTAACTTGATCTAATGGCCACGGCTTCTGGTGTTTTTTTACATTTTGATTTTTATTTTGATAAAATAATAAAACATGTTATACTCACCTGCTGTGTGCAATGGTTTTGCACAGAGCAGCCCTGATCCTCTTCTTCTGGGGTCCCCCGAGGTGCTCTGGCTCTTCCCTTGCACAGGGGGAGGCAGTATTCATGTGGGCTCGATCCAGAGTCCCACTGTATTCATCTATTGATACATATAGTGTGCTTCAGCCTGTCGTCATCACTGGATTTGATTGACAGCAGCAGAAGCCAATAGATCCCGCTGCTCTCACTGAGTCACATGAGGAAGGAGAGAGAGCAGCGCTGGACTAAGATTGGGCTCAGATAAGTATTTAGGGAAGCTGGGGGGGAGCAGAAAATGCATGAAGGTTAAAAAGTTTTATATGTTATAAAACTGTAGTGGCACTTATAAAACTGTATATTTACCTGGTCTCAACTTTGTTTAGAAGTATGGGAAAACAGTCATGTGCCACTACATGATAATCCTTGAATCATGTCTAAAAAATACTCAACTTAACATAAAAGAAAGTTCAACAATGTTATTCATTGATATAAGCATTGCAACAAAGGCCTTGGATCCATTTAAATAAAACATAAACCAAATGTCAAAAAGAAAAATTAAACAAAGATGGCATGCTTCAAAGGCCAAACAGAGCTTTTGTTCATATTTAAATATACTGCCCCTTACAAGAAGGGCAATACCCATCGCTGCCTAAGTGTGCATGGACCAGAATGTCTCTGTCATTTTACAAAGACCTGCACTGAGAAAGGATTATCTACCTTGACTATAAGCCGAGGATATATGTGACTATTAACTATTTTTCAATAAAAGCTGAAAGAGGTTGTCTAAAGTGAAAAGCGTCTTTAGAAATCTGTGACAATGAAATGAGAAGTAGCTTGGATATACTTGGCTAGCATTTAGAAAAGTAGTCAGACAGCCTTTGGAACACATGCCAGCTATGAGATCATACGCTGTGTCCCAAGAAGAAAAGAAAAAGTGACCCCCAAAGTTATGAAGGTTCTTGGTAATCCATTCTCATGGCAATGGTTTGTGAATGAGCTTTCACAAGATTGGGCTTCCTATAAAAGCCTGTTTAATATTTCATTTTTCCAAAGCTCAGTCAGTTTTAAAGTGTACCACTGTATCTTTCGCTATAAAATAGTAAAAAGATGTAGCTTTCAGACAGTGTCTGGTTTCTATAGAGTGTATTGCACAAAAAGCATATCGTTTTTGAGTAGAGGGTATATATGATAGTTTGTGGAAGAATGTACACTAAAGATAAGCATTGGTGGTCCAGCTTTGTCTTGTATTCTTGCCATCTGAAAGCAGTGAAACCGGTCATTGTTAGTTTACATTGCTCCTTTTACCAGAATATGCTCAAATGCGGGAACATGGTGTGGTCCAGTTCATGGTATAACTTTTACTGGCCTTACCTAATAGCCATTGAGTGGGGGGGGGGGGGGGCTGGGATGAATTGTAATGTCTTCTGATGCGCGTGCATTCAGATTGCAGGAGGCAGTAAGCAAGTTGATTTGGAAAGAGGAGTCTTGAACAAAGATGCAGCGAACATCAGAGTGGCGACAGGAATTTCAATACAATCTGCAGTTAGAGCTAATGTTACAGTCTGGGCAACAGTATGACAGTTATAAAGGGTCCAGTGCTCCTGTCCCTAGGTCACACCAGGCATCACAAAAAGGCGGATTATTCCCTTGCAATCATCTGTTTCCTTTTGTGAACCTTTCACTAGTTTCATAAATCGGTCATTGGCTACCCTGCAATTTTCTAAAGTTGAGGTTTGTACTTTGCCAGGTACCAGAAACAAACAGGAGTTGGCCCAGCATAAGTCCATGTTGCTGATTACATTTTTGGCACAGGCTATGGATTTGTGGATGCACACATTCAGGTTAAATGACGTCAAGAAAGTGCTCA
This sequence comes from Glandirana rugosa, assembly GCA_018402905.1. Taxonomy (NCBI): domain Eukaryota; kingdom Metazoa; phylum Chordata; class Amphibia; order Anura; family Ranidae; genus Glandirana; species Glandirana rugosa. The sequence continues at coordinate 1,727,524 of BLSH010102277.1, forward strand.
AGATGCCTAAAGACCTGGTACCTGGCTCCACTTTTATCAGCGGCATTGTTTTAGCATGACCCAAACACTTTATATATTTAAAGATGTGGGTGGGGGTATAAGAGAGTGTAGTTGGCAAGTATTTATGAGTATATACACACATTGTACAAAAACACTTGCTTTACTTTTTGATTTGCAAATTGAGTAGTCAGTTACATTTATCTGACTACAGAAAGTACAGAATTTATAGTAAATTTCAATGAAAACTGCTTGTCAAGCAATCAGAAATTCAATTATATAGATGGCTTTATGCAAGCATCCAATCGGCCCTGTCCCTTAAACCTTTTTGTTAATCCTAATATGTGATGCACAGTTTCACTGACCAGTGGAGACTCAGGAGGTGGGAGGGATGGTGTCAAGGTCAACATTAAAAAGTTAATGCATAGAAAAAATGTTGATTGCAAGTTAATAAGTTGCAAAGGATGCATGATATATGTAATCAGTTAACTTAATAAGTTCACTTCTCTTTATTACTGGTAAGCATCAGTTAACAAAGTATCTATTATTATTAATATTATTATGCAGGCATAGCTCTTTACAAGGTAAAAGGAGACAGCATTGTTATAATACAATTCAAGACAAGTGGGTTATAAGGGCCCTGCTTGTGAGAGCTTACAATCTAAAAGGGAGGAGCACGTAATATAAAAGGCATTATCTATAAGACAATGAATTGATGACAAAATGAAACGTTAAGGTGCAAGGTAGAGGCAGGATAGGCTACCCTGAAGAGATGAGCTTTCAGGGATCGCCAGGCAGATTGGGGTGCGTTATAAAGGTGAGCATGGGAAAAGGTAACATGGGAGCTGGAAGCAGAATGTTTTGGTGGGAATAAAGAGTTTGGGAGATATTTTTACACAAGTTTGGTGATCTAGCTTAAGACAGAGTTGTGAATGGCTTTGTATGTTGTTAGAAGTTTGAATTTTTATTAATTTTATTTGTTGGATCCACACAGAATCCAGTTAAGAGTTTGACAAAGAATATTGGCGGACCCTGAGCAGTTGGTAAGGTGGATGAGTCTGGCAGCAGCATTTATAATAGATTCAAGGGAGATAGCCTTTGTAGAGGTAGGCCAATGAGAAGAGAATTTAAATAGTTAAATGAGAATAAATTAGTCAATCCTTTAGTTTCATTAATTAAGAAAGGATGCATTTTAGAAATGTAGCAGATTCGAAGGTGGCAATATTTGGACAGTGATTGGTTATGAGACCAAAAGTTGAGTCCAGGATTTACACCTAGCATCCTGGCATGAGGGGATTGACTGATAGTTGCACTATTGATATTGATGGAAAAGTATGGGAGTGCGCACGGGAAAGGAAATATTACTTCAGTTTTGGAAAGCTTGAGCTTTAGAAAGTGGTGTGACATCCATACTAAAGTGTCAGTTAGAAAATTAGTGATTTGTGAGGATACAGAAGGGGTGAGCTTTGGAGCAGAGAGAGAGATTGGGGTGTCATCAGCATAGAGAATGTTGTCGGGATAGAGGCTGAAAACATAGGGAGAATGTAAAACAGTTGTGATCAGAAAAGAGGCATTGCAGAGGTTGCAAGGATTGCAGAGGTTGGAAATGACAAAAACTCTTTTTTAAATCAGAACAACCAATCAAATTCATACCTGCACAACCTAACCATATGTTGAGAATAAAAGTTTGACTCTCTTTTTGGTTGCTGTGAAGTACTATAGGCAGTTATTTTGAAAAAAACTTTAATAGCAGAGTCCCAAGATGTCTTATTACATTGTAATCCAGAGACCAGTGCAAGTATTCTATTTATTACCTGGTCCCCATATATATAGATATATATATATATATATATATATAGAAATACTGTACAAATTTAATAAGTCCTCCACATATATAATCAGAGTCAATGATCTTCACTGAGATATAAATGAAAGATGTAGATGAATTACATTTCTAAAGAAATGTAGGTCAAGATTCATCAACCCTTCTTGCTCTGGGTGCCATACATTTTTAAACTAGTGCACGTTCACAGCTAGGAGTCCAAAATGCACATTACAGCAGAAGGGGTGAGTTGGCTGCACTGCAGAGGGACCTGTTCAGTGACTGAGAATCTTTTCATAATTACCTTCAGCTCTGGATAATTACTATGCATTCTTCCTTGGTGCCGCTCATCAATTTGTAATCCTTGTCTCATCTGTTTTTCAAATTTTGCATAAATGTCATTAATCTATACAAAGCTCCTTCCCCTGAATTAGAAATCAACATTTCCTTTGTATTATTTATAAATGTACATTTGAAGCAGAGTTTTGAGTCTTCCCTCAATGTGACTGTCCTATGCTAAGTTATAAACTGATTGATTCAGTAAATCAGATTCTCAGTGCGGTTCACCAAGGTGAAAACTGTAGCATTTATTCTTTCAGAAAAAGCAAATGCGTTATTTTGTACTGTTCAACACTTGATAAGGTCACCCCGAGCTTTAGTTAAAAGTTCACGTTGTGTTTCTCTGCAAGAAATTCCTTTGCTCAACCATTGAATATTTGTCTTTGATGTTTGTCATATAAAAGGAGAAAATAGTAGCATTTAAAAAAAAATAAAGAACTCTGTGTCGTGCACACAATTGCTTTGCCAGGTTTATACACAGCGTTTCCCTTTTATAGGCATCAATTAGACGGATGTATTAGCCCTTATCTTGAGGTCAGGTTTATTATGAATTTAAAGCATGTTTAGTTTAATTATTCTGTACAGATTGTTGTAATTAGCTGCTGTTCTCATCCTGGGTAGGTCCAGCATGTTTGTCCTGCTTTTCAATGCCAGTCTGTATAAATTGGAGGAATTGTACACAACAGGCTTCAACGTTACAGGCAAATGAAAAATACTAAAAAACAGAAAATGTTTCTTCCAGAATTTAAATGTATCACAAAAAAGAAACCTAATATAAAGCCTGAGCTGAAAATGCAATTTAAGGACACGGATCTTATTCTGGCCAAACACTGGCCAGTCTTGGCTCAAGACACTGGAAAAAGTTTAGGCTGCTCCTAATTTGTAAAACATTTCAGGCTTTTATTTAAAAAATAAAGTTGATACAGTAAGGTGGCATATTATCTGTGGGGTTGTCTATGTTTTGAATTAAAGGGAGACTTTGTTCTCCAACTCAATCACTTTTAGGCAATCCCTGAAAATATTTCTCTTCGAGAAGCCTATCCCACCTCCACCTAACAACTGTACTTTCATTTTCTTCATCAGCTCATCCCCCACAGTTATTACCTTTTGTATCACTTGACCCTCTTTCTTAGATTGTAAGCTCTAAGGAGCAGGGCCCTCTGATTACTCCAGTATTGAATTGTTACTGTACTGTATGCCCTAATGCTGTAAAGCGCTGCACAAACTGTTGGTGCTATACTTCTCCTATAGGTCACAGGAGTGCACTTAGTCCCGCATTCCTGTGACCCAGATTCAGCCATCAGCTGCCTTAAGTCTGGTGTCGGCTGATGTCACAGAGCTGGTCCAGACTCTGCAGGGATCCTCACAATAATGTTGGGATTCACCAAGATGCCTTACTGGCAACTGGGTCAGCCATTCAGCACACCACTAAAAGCCTGAGCCAGCCGCTTCCACTCCCTCCACAGCCCGGCATTCAAGTGAGTGCTGGAGAGGCATAGCTGAGAGCTAGTGACTGATGGTAATTGTTCTTTTTGTTCACTGAAGTCTGAGAACTGAGCGATCAGTAGTCTTTGATTGCTCAGTTCTCGTGTAGAGCCAGTTGGGACAGCTGCAGCATGAGATCCATGCGGCAGCCATCTTGGTAAGTGTGTATGTATGTTATTTTAGATTCCTGCACTTCTCTTTTAATTTGTGATATGCATGTGAAATAGCCATGTGCAGGACAGTGCTTATGTGTTTATGGGTTACTAATAATCCCTAGTCTATATATACCTATTTTTGTAAATTTTAGTATTTTACAAAGCTTCCAGAAGACTTCGATCAACTTTTAACTTTCCTGAAGCCCTTAGAGCACCCTTCAGCTCTAGTCTGGATGCATTTGATTCTGATCTTAATGGGGGTACTATCTGTCCTTTTAAACAGACTGTAAGCAGACTTTAGCCGGTCTTAAGTGGTGCTTAAGCTTTGTGAAAGTCTGCTTGCAGCTTTTTTTTTTTTTTGACAACAGTAAGCACTCCTAAATGTGTATCTAAAGCATCTTAACTGCAGCTGTATAGTGCTTAATGACTGTAGGAAAGCTGCTTAACCACCTCAATACTGGGCACTTTCACACCCTTCCTGCCCAGGCCGTTTTTCAGCTTTCAGCACTGTCACATTGTGAATGACAATTGCGCGGTCATGCTACACTATACCCATGTGTAATTGTTATCATTTTCTTCACACAAATAGAGCTTCCTTTTGGTGGTATTTAATCACTGCTTGGTTTTTTATTTTTTTTACTAAAAAAAAAAAAAAAAGACGGAAAATTTTGAAAAAAAAAGTTTTTCTTTGTTTTTGTCAGTAAATTTTGTAAATAAGTCATTTTTCTCCTTCACTGATGAGGGGGCACTGATAATCTGCACTAATTGGCACTGATGAGGCGGCACTTATGGGCACTGATTAGGTGGCACTAATGAGGAGGCACTAATATGCCACACTTATGGGCACTGATATGTGGCACTGATGGGTGGCACTGATAGGTGGCATGGATGGGTGGCACTGGCAGGCACTGATAGGTGGCCCTGGTGGGCAATGATAGGTGGCACTGATGGGCACTGATAGGCGGCATTGATGGGTGGCATTGATGGGCAGCACTATTAGCCAGCACTGACTGGCATCACTAATGGGCACTGAATGGTGCCATTGGCGGGCACTGACTGCTGGCACTGGCGGGGATTTGTGGGCACTGACTGCTGGAACTGGTGGGCACTGACTGCTGGCACTGGTGGGCACTTATTGCTGGAACTGGGGTGGGCACTGGTTGCTGGCACTCGTGGTCCATAGTAATCAGGGCACTGATGATCAGTGCCCTGATTACATTCCTACCTGTCCCATGTGAGGAGATGCCACTGATCAGCTCTCCTTGCCACATACTCTGTCATTGTTAGGAAAGGAGCGCTGATTACCGGCACTTCCTTGTTTACATGTTACCGGCATGTTACTTGGTCACAGTCGATCACATGGTTAAAGAGCAAAGGCTCTTTACACAGATCGGGGTCACACCGTGTCCTGGCAACACGGCGCACCTTCTGGGACGACGCCATATGTCATTGTTACAGAACAAGAGTCGCACCGCCCCGCCATCATTTGATGGTGGGCGGGCGGTAAGTGGTTAAACTATACTCTTCACACACAAATTTACAAGCTTAAAGGCTAAGTTCAAATTTTGAATCAGGTATGTTCCACCCATATTTAGGGTGGAACATGTAACATGTTCCAGCTTCTGCTGGCAGTTCCCCCAATCCCTCTTCAAAGTGACAGCGGGTGAGGAATCTTCTCCCCACACCAGCTTTCACTTTTTGAAAAGAGCGTGGCAGTACGGGGCCCCACCCACACTGCTGTGTCATTCATTCACAATTTCTTGCTAATTAATGAACTACACCACGGCTAATGGCTTGTAGTTCTGAATTGTGAGGAAGCTCTTAGTTCATTCACAAGCGGGTACAGGCAGAAAGCTGCAGGGCTGGTCTGCAGAAGCTTGACATTGCACCCCTGATCCACTGATCATGGGTGCTATGCTTTCCAGGCTCCTTCAGGGAAAAATAATAAATGAACTTATCCTTTAAGCCTGTGCGAACTAGATCCTTTTGTGGTCAGCAAGAGAACTAAATTTGATGGCATATTGCTAGATCCAATAAACTAATGGAATCTCAGTAAATTTTCTCTGCCCCAAAGTACCTCCATGAAAAATGGTCTACAGTTTGGGTATGAAAAAGGTCTCCTTTAGCTGCACATCTAAACGATCCCTCTGATCAATGTGTTAGTGGCAACATCAGCCTTTACTCCGACCAGGCTATCCCCCCAAGTCGTTTCACTCCGCCCCTCGAAGCTTAGCCATAGGGTTTCTCATGACTAAGCTCTGAGGGACGGAGCAAAACATGTTGGGGGCATGGCCTGCTCAGAATCCAGGCTGAGGCTGCCACTAACACATTTATCAGAGGGATCATTCAGATTTGTGGCTAAGGCCCCTTTCACACTTGTACGACCTGATTTTACCGCGATTTTCCCACGATTTTGGATCCGTCCGACTTTGGTCCGGCTGTGTCCCTCCCAGATCGGAACTCGTAGCGGTGGACATTGAGTATTTACACCCCTTCTGAGAACGTCTCATACATGAGTCTTTCGGGCTGCAGTTTGTGTTGAACTACCCTGAAGGAGCCGCTGTAGGTTTAACCATTTTTTTCCCGAAGCAGCCAGGCACACAGCAACAGTCTGTTCACTCGAGACTCCCCCTCTGCTTTGCACTTATGAACTGCCAAATACGTGGCATTGACACAAGATTTATGGTACTAGATTCAGTATGTTCTAAAAAAAATCTGAAATGATTTCTGGAATATATGGCTGAAGTAACATAAAAGTAGTTAAAACAAAAATACTTTGTAAGTAGTAAGTCAAATTTTTCACTTGTGAAAATGGATGGAGGGAGGAGGCCTCAAGGTACTGGTCACACTGCTGAAGGGACCCTGCTGGAGTGAAGATTATGGTAAGAGGATGTACAGTAGTGAGACACGCAGAGCTGCTGTACAGGGCCTTTTAGTTCTGTACAATGAGCTGCGATAAAATGCATTTTATCACAGCACCTGACTGCATTCCAGTGTATAAATTCACTCTCAGATTGGCTTTTTGTGGGAGTCTGTGAATTTCCTTTAGGGTCACCTCAGACCTATGCGTTGCGGTAGCAATGTGTGCCATGCTTTATGCTGCCACTCATTTTGAGTGACACCCCAACCCACACCTAGAATAGCTGCCAATGCATATATGCCACAGAATACCACAATGCATATTAGCATTGTGGTGCACTGCATTAAATAAAAGGTGCAGGGAAAATGTGTTTTCCCCTTGCCTTCTGTGGGCAGCCCATTCTAAATGAAAATCATTGCTGATAATTCCATACTGTATGCAAAGGGGCTGTATACTCTATCAATATTTGACTTTGATGGTCGAAACCACATCCGCTGGGATACATAGATGTGTGTGTGTATATATATATATATATATATATATATATATATATATATATATCCTTTTTTCTCTTTCCTATCCCTCTTTCCCCTTTCTCCCTCTCTCTTAGCTCTACCCCTCCTCTTTTCTTTAGTGTCTCCTTTTCCCTCTACCTTCTGAATTAACACTTTCGTTATCAAAACCATACTTATATATTTTCGACATTCAGTTGTTACATGCAAATAACCTAAGATTTTCCTCATTGTCATACCATGTGGTTAAGTGCTAAAATTCACTTTTTATTTTATATACACAATGCCATATGTATGTAACGAGACTTACTCATGTTACTACCATATGTTCTGCTATTCGTGTAATTATTTTTCTCTTTCAAAATAAAAGAAGTATTAAACAAAGGGGCTGTATAGAAGATTGTGGATAGTTGAAGCTTGATTTTTTTTTATTGATAACATAAAGCTCTGAAATAGCTTGCAAAACAATTATATATTTTTTACGTGTTACAATTGTAGCGCCCCCCGGTAGGAAGGAGCTAGAGTATAGAATTTTTCTGCATAGGTAAGGTAATATTTAATCAGGCCTGACTGTTTTGCTTTCTGGGCTGTGAGTGGCTCAGATAGGACTGGGCAGTTCCTAGATGATATCACCGGACCCTTGTACTTCTTTCCAGAAGGGAATGGAACATTCTGCAGAGAGAGGCTGGAGGGGAGGTGTGGTCACCTGGGTGTTCTAAGGAGCCTTGACCAATCCCCAATCTGGATTGACAGGGGGCAGGCCTCCTTAAATACCCTGGGACAACCCAGTCAAGGGAGAGGTTCCTGGAGCAGAGGCTACATAGAGGACTCTTTAAAGGAATCTCCGGTGTCGGTGAGTGACAGACCCTGGGAGCGAGAAGGCTGGAGCAGGCTGGGAGGAGACTGTGGACAGTCTGTGGAGGTCAGAGAAGCCGGTCAGGGGAAGGGGTGTCACTGGACAGCAAGGTAGGCCTAAGAGGCCTGGAAGAAGGATGGGCTGGGAGTAGTAGTTCATCCATGCCCAGCTAGTACCAATGTACTTAGCTACACCCTGAGTGACTATGGCTTCACAACTGGGAGCCAGTGGCCCTTGCCTGTAATGGGCAGTCATGAGGTCCTGCTAGCAGCAGAGCAGGCCTCACCAAGAGAGGAACAGTCAGCAAGCGACAGTGCTGGAGGAAGAGGAGTGTATATACAGTCGTGTATATAGAAGGTCCCTTGTACCAATTCACTGGGTATCCCACAGCAACCCTTGCCCCATCCAAGTTTATTCCCCCAATAAAACAAAAAAAAAAAACAAAATACCAGCCTGTTCCTTTACTCCGGATGTGAGGAAATTGTGTGACTGAGGGCAGGGTGTCAGGTGAACCATGGCTATCAGCCACCCCTAAGGGGCACATGGCTACACAATTAAATGTCTTTTAAAGTATATGGGAACCCAGTCACTAAAATCTCATATATGTTTTACTGTATTAGTGTAATTTTCAAAATGCTTTAAATTTGCAGCTTTCATTAAAATACCACCTGGTGATCCTGCCAGAAAGGTCCTTTTTCAGCACTTACTGTTGTGTGGTAAAGACACATAGTTCACTCTTCAATTGTACTTTAAAATTGTCAGCCTCTCATACCCTGCTTCCATGGGGGCGGCAAGTGGCTGCTTTAACAGACAGTACATGGACTTTGTCCAATGTTGTCCAATTTGCTGCCAAAGATGCAACCCATGATACACAGTTGTTCAGCACAGTTAAAGTGATTGTAAACCCTTACATATACCCAACAAAGTGACTATCCTTAGGGTATCCAGAGAGTTCAGAAAAAAATGGCAGAGAGCTGAAATTACACACTGCAGATCTCGAAGACTGGAGCTCTGAGGGCTGATTAGAGGGAAGGGACACACCCCACTCCACATAGCTCACAGGAACAGAGCTGAGGCTGTCAATCTTCTGGAGGTCCCTCCCTTGTCACGTTTTTTTCCTTGGTGTCAGGAAAACTTGTCCGAAGTGATTCATGCTGAAGCAGCAGGCTGAAATGACACTTAGTGCTCATAATTGAGGCCAGTACACCTTAAAAGTTAACCATTGCTGGTCCCCATCTAAAAATGCAAACGGCCTGGCTGCCATGCCATGGACTGAGGCACTGACCTGAAACAACTATACAGATCAGAAGTTTTTACTTTGAAATCTGAATGACTGTTGCAGCTCAGAGCCGGACACAATTAGGTAATTTCATTTTGGAAGGAGGTTCGCAAACAGCATAGGTTTTCTTTAACATCGAAAGAACTGTTATTGGATTACAGAAATAGAAACATGCTATTGTTTTCCTTAATTATGTTTTTTTAATGTTGTATCTTTTATTTTTGCATGATGGTATTTGTCTTGTACACATTTTATTCAAGTACATGTTCTGTCTGATGGGCTTGCAGAAGCAAATTAATATTCTCTGAAATTTTAACAAAGTAAAGCATGAGCTAGACAAAAAAGGAATCGTCACAGATAAAAGATAAAAAAAAAAGTAGAAAGTGGTGGAAAACAATTACAATAAAGAAGAAAAATAACAATGGATCAGGAAACAGTGTGTTCCCATAAACAGTCATCTCTCATTCATCATAATGTTCTTTTAGCTGCCATAGTGAAACAATCGTCAGTGATTCTTCAAGAATACCAGCCTGTTCTACATAATCACAAAATTCTATATGCTGTATCTTTATGGTGAAGTCCACCACTTTAAAGGGACATAACCAACAAAGTAGGCAAATTATATCTATAAAGCGCTTTAAAGAAAGTCACCAAATAATGACAGTAGACCTGTCAGTAATTTTTTAAACACAAATGTGCCATTTGAACTGAGAATTGATTCAAAGTCCAGGGATGTTACATGTAATGAAAGCTGGCCATACAATGTAAGATTTCACTAAACAGCATGAATATATCCTGCCTTGTTATTGTATCCTGACAGCTGGTGCCCATAGCTGTCAGAATACCCAACATGTGGCTGCACTCGATTGGAGGCAACCACTGTGCGACCAACAATTTAAAAACAGAGAAGTAGTTGTATCCTCAAAAAAAAGGAGTTTTGAACTTCAGGTCAAAGAAAAAAAGACAGATGCAAGTGTAAGTACCCAGAGGTGACTGCACATTCCTCCAGCAGCCTCCCCAACCTTCCTGTCATTGGGCCATTCTGACAGGCAAAGCCCTGTTATTTCCCAGTAATGTCACAGCTTGCTGCTCAGCCCTGCCTCCATAGATTTGCAAATCAATCTGATAGGTAGCCTACCCAGCAAATAGAAATGCTGGAATGAACAGGGAAGCATCTGCACTATCTGGCAGTGTTGGAGCTTTGTCTGTTAAACCTCTGCAAGTAGTTTTATACCTGCAGACGTTTTTTCCTTTATTTAGTTTAAAAATTCTGTTTAAAGATGTACTTAGTGCATACAAACATGATTCTTAACATAGATAGTAACTCAATATAGCTGCTTATGATGACACGTTCTTTTTTTTTTTGTACAAGAATTACCTTTATGAAAGAAAACCTGTATGGAGCAAATACAAATGCTGCTGTTGCTAAATGCATCTTTTGTAAATACAAAAACCGCTTTTCGGTCATCAGGCCTTAATCATGGCCACGATTAAGGCCTGATGGCCGAAACGCATTGGCTTTTTTGGCTGTTGTTCACATGCAATAATAAAAGGATGTTTTAGCAGACTTCCATGGCACCAGCCTTTCTCTTTTTTTTGTATGGACTACATGGAAGTTTACAGAGACTTCATAGGCTGAGCGCTGTGTTCATGAGGCTCACCAGACATTGCACAGGAGGTGGCAGCTCAGATGCACCTTTTCCAGTTCTTTTGTAAATGCTGATTAATGGGCTGTTACACATATTGAAATACTTTGAGCCTAAGATCACATATGCAGATCCGGATTCCTTACTTTCCTCTGACTTCACTGGCTAGTTGCTTGTTCTCATTGACTCCTAAACTACATAAGACAAGGACATTCATTATTTTCACATGTAAGTAGGCAATGGAAGCATTCATATTTCTCTGCTGGTTTCCTGCCTAGGTTCACATTGGAGCGATTTGGCATGTGATTTGACATGTCAAAACGCATGCCGGCAATGTCGCCGTCCGAATCAATGCGATGCTGCATTTGCGGCAGTACACCGATTCCCAGAAGACGTTTCTGTACTACTTTTGGCGATTTCGCGGTGTGATTTCAATAGATATCTGTGCAGAAACCCGCACAGATGTCTCTGAAATCCCCCGAAGTCGGGACTAACATGCGGGAATGAAATTGTGCGAGTTCAGCTGGACGATTTCATTCCTGCTGTCAGTGTGAACCTAGGCTGAAGGTCATGGGAGCGCAGGCCGCACCACTCCCCCGCCCCCCCCAAAACCAAACCACTTATACAAATGAAAACACTGACAACAATATATATGGCTAGATAAATGGCCGCGGCACTTTTATTGGTAAATACATAACATATTATTTTAATTTTTTCATTTAAATATTTCATTCCATTGAAATACCAGAATCAGACATATGACTTAACCGAACTATAATAATGGAAAAATCCTGCTCAGTCTTAGGACTCAAGCAGAAAATTCAACAAATTCAACAATAGTCCCCCCTTGATTCAAGGGTGACCCAACACAAAAAGTGCCTGCGACAGGGAG
>BLSH010102277.1:1742671-1762911 GCA_018402905.1 Glandirana rugosa
CTCGGTAGTGTTTTCGTTGTTATTTAAGTTCACGGGTACGAAGTATACTTTGTCAAAGACCAGAAAGTTTTTATGAAGTTTTTGTGTAAAGTTTTACTTTTGTCGTTGTTAGTCCAATCCCATTGGACAATAGTAAAGTTTCGTAATACGTTTTACTTTTTTTTAGTTTTGTATTCGTTCTCTTTATATTTGTCCTGTAGCACTTTAACGTTGTGTTTGGATGTATTACTGTATCCCCCGCGTAAAACACGGGTGCATGTACCCTATCGCCGGCGGAGGGGGGGTGGGGGGACAAAATATATCCATTAAAACCATAATTTATACACCACAAATTGAACCCATGACAGAGAAATTCTTTGTCCAAGACTCCATTGACAAGTCCATCGTGGACTTACCAGGTCCATTCAGTCCACTGGCGTCTTCTAAGGTCTTGAGTGGACAGTCCAATAAATTCCTACACGAGTGGACTCCGAGGAACGTCAACCGACCTGTGACCTGAGTCTAGGACGCCCAGGCGGTACTTAGTTAAACACCACATATTTAATACCAAAATTACCTATATAAAACAGGGGGGTGGGGGGGAGGCGGCCGCTATCCCATGTACGTGGGCACAAAATGCGCCCCCTATGTCATTATGTAGGTTTGTGTTGCAATTTCACGATGTCCTGTTTATATTTCTCTTGCTTATGTTTTGATTTTTTTTCATTTTGCATAATGCTTTGAAATGATAACAGGTTACCCTAACCTGATTGTTGCTGTTTTCATTTTGAAATGTGTTTTTGAAGTATTTTTGAAAGACCAGAAACTGTTTCATATGAAGCATGGGCACTTGAATTTATTGTTGCTTTTGTGATGGCTCACTTTTATTCCGTTATTCAAGTCAATGCCTGTGGAATGTAAATGCGGCTCCTTTTTAAATCCATGTTATTGTAACTTAAAGTGATATTAAAGCCTTGTTTTTAAATAAAAAATAACAAACATGTCATACTTACCTGCTCTATGCAGTGATTTTGCACAGAGCAGCCCGGATCCTCCTCCTCTTGGGTCCCATGCCATTGCTCTTGGCTCCTCCCTCTTGCCAGGTGCCCCCACAGCTCCTGAGCCGTGGCCCTTTGTGTCCATTAACACACACAGCTGCAGCTCGGCCCACCCCCTCCATCTCCTGATTGGCTCACTGACTGTGATTGACAGCAGTGGGAGCCAATAGCGCCTGCTGTGGCCGAAAACCAGGAGTGTGAGTCCTCGGAGAGGTAAGGTTCTTGTGGACATCGCTGGTTTGAGAGAGGGCTCAGGTAAGTATTAGTGGGGCTGCTGCACACAGAAAGTTTTTTTACCTTTATACATTGAAGTCATGAAGGTAAAAAGTCTTGTTCCTTTACAACCAATTTAAAGCGGTTGTAAACCCAGCTTGTTGATTTTTACACAGGTAAGCCTATAATAAGGCTTACCTGTAGGTAAAATGAATATCTCCTAAACTTGCACCGTTTATGAGATATTCACCCTGCATGCAGCCAGTGACGTCACTGGCTCATGTGTTCTGAAGGTCTGGAACCTACGTCATCGCAGCTCTGCCCAATTACAGCGCCGGAGCTCAGAAACCTGTAAGAAAGAGAAGGGGAACATGTCAGCCCTCTCAGCTGTGACTTTACAATACTGGAAGTCTTCGTTCTAAGGTGAGTAGTTCATAATGTGATTTTTTTTTTAACATCCGTGTTTTACAACCACTTTACGGCTGTCTATTTTGATTTTTTGTTCAATATTTTAATTGTTTCAACAAAGATCATGACTTTTCAAGAGAAAGGAATGATAGAAGTCATATGTCATTCAGTAAAAGTGTGTAGAGACGTTACCATTAAAAGCAGCAAGATAACAAGTGATGAATTAGCATACAAATATGCAATTAAAGCTCTAGGTTTTATGGTCTAGAATAGTGTGGACATGCAGTCGATGGTGGGCTGCATACAACAGGTAACATGCCTATCAAGCTAAAGAGTATACTGAGTTGGCTAAGGAACTACTGGAATAGCCAGGTCAACTATAATAGAAGAAAAAAGAAGGGGGGATCCCTGGGGGTGCCTGGACAGTCCATCAGGAGAAGAGTAAAGCCTGGTACACACGAGCTGAATGTCAGCCAGTTCAACAGAAACCATTTGACATTCGGCCCGTGTGTTGAGCAGCCTGTCCGAGAGAAGCCGGCTGAACAGCCAGCTTCTGTCGAACGGATATGCTGGAAAAACAGCTGCCAATTCACCAAATGCTGATCGGTGTGTTCTGGTGGGGAGGTCAGTCCCTGTCGGAACACACATGCTCATCGGGTAGATTACTGTACTAACATTGTATAGTTAGTACAACAGGCTTTTACAGTGTACCAGGCTTAAGGAATAAGTTGAGGAAGCAAAGTCAGAGGTGTTAAGGGAATAGGAGAGAGTCATTAAGTGGGTCTGTTGGGTAAGAGATGGTGGAACGAGAGCTGCGATAGTTTTGTATAGTGTCAACCCTACCTTGATAGACTGCATCTATTTTAGCGTGCATTGTAGCTTTTTTAGTATTTGTCTCCAACCACTCTCTCCTATTTACTTGTATTAAGCTGGCCATGCACAATGCAATCTGATTATACAATCTGCATGATTTCCTTTAGATTCACTAGAACTATGGAATAAGAGGACCCACCTATCTATCCATTCACTCTGTATCCAATCAGGCAGGCCCTTGCATTACATAGTTTTTGGTAGATATTGTATAATCAGATTGCATAGTGTATTGCCAGCTTTATACAAGTACATAGGAGGTAGTGGATGGAGACACACAGCTGTCAGGTCTCGTTCACATCTCTGTATAGCGGGAACTCACATTCCTGCATGCGTTGTTTTTTGGGCATTTTGAAGTGTTTTCTATTGTCACACATTTAATTGAATGGGCTGCCCTACACACAACAAGTTCCAGATATTCCTTTAGAGCAGAGCATGGTGCGTTTTTTACCATGTTTTCTGGTGCGTTTGCAGTGCGTTTCTGAAACTCATGGCAAAGCACGCATTTTTTGTGCTGTTTACCATGCATTGGGAAATGCACAGATATGAATGGAGCCTTAACACACACATTCCACTTTCAGGCCTCATTCACACTAAGCGTAGTGGGAGCACACATTTTTTAGTGCGTTTTCCCAGGATACGCATAGGGCAGCCCCTTGATTTCATGGGCTGTCCTACATGTGACAAAGTAGTTCATGGGACATTTTGGCATGTTGCACTTTTTTATTGTGCATTTTGCTGTGTTTTTTTTGCTAGTTTTTCTATGTGGAAAAATGTGTGTTTGCTTCTGTCTTTGGTGTACCGTTAGCAATTAATGGCACCAAAAGCACTAGTTATCTGATTGTACAATCTCTGTACATTGTTATTGGCTGACAGCTGATCGCGTGATAAGGGGCCGTGATAGGCCCCCTACTCCGATCTGTGATCAGCCGAGTCTCCTTGACTCGGTGATCACAGAGCATGCCGCGCAGGCAGTTAATGCACAGGAGGACATCTATGGACGCCCTCCTGGCAATTAAGGCCCATATGCTGTAGCCGTCTTTCGGTTATAGCGCAGGCGGGAAGTGGTTAAAATATGTTTAAACCCAAGGCCTGAAATGTAATATATTTCAGTTTACCTGTCCTTAGACTTGGTGGATATAACATTTTTATTTCTTCAGATTATTTTTTACAATTTATTTTCACTAGGTGATCATGCCAGAAACTTCCTATCCAAGGGTTACAATGCTCACTTATCATACTTTATGTATAGAGGAGTAGCAATGTCAGGAAATGTATTAAGACTTCAAAACACCTATCTCTCTTCTTAACACAATAACATAAGGGTAGGTGCTCAATAATTCACTGATAACCTAGGCAGGTTGAAATAACACAGTAGACTGTGCAAGATACAAGAAGCACTGGTTTGCTGTCAGGATCAAAAATGTTGTTGCATTTATGAAACCGATATAGCAGAACGCTTTCGCTGGTATATTTAACAGATGCAAAATGAGTTAATAGTAGAAGTTTTTTTAGGATTTACATACACTTCAGTTAACAGATACAGGATATTAAATATCAGATTTTTGTTAACACCAACTATTGAATGCTAAAAGTCAGTGACTCTAAAAGTACATATAGTTGTTTAGTATAACCTATAACCATTAAGCAACTAGCATCTTCAAAAAGAGGTCACTGACGATTTCTTAAATTACAGGTTTCGTTTATTAACCCCCTTGCACTTGTGATTTGTTAGTGAGCCGCAGTGACACGTCATTAGCACTTCTGTGACTGACCCTATTTGTACGCTATTAAGTCACCATGGAGGGCAAAGTGTAAATTACTATAGCCAAAGCCTTTTTCTTACCTGCACCTGCTTTATGAACCTAATTATAAATGGAATCCTGACCTCATTCTTCTATTTTCCATTGTGTATTTACCATTGTATCTGTATTATTCTATGGAATATATTAACATTTTAAAAATAGGTTATTATCATATACAAAGTGGCAGACTTCCATGTGTTTCTTATTTTTTTATAGATCATGCTTTGTTATTTAGTGTTTTTTTCTGTGCCATTTTTTTTTTTTCAATAGACTGTTCATTGAGTGATTGGTTGTGTCTTATGTCTGAGCATGCCCGCCTTGTATCCCTTGCTATCAATTTCAATATGATGGCCAAAACACATTTAAGAATATAATAATGAGTATTCCAAATATGAAGTCTCAAAAAGATGTTACTTCATCATTTTTGCCTTTGATGGCTCACAGCATGAAACACTGTTTAATTTTGTTCTATCCTGTGAGAATCACACTAGCATGCAGTCCAAACATCCATTTATGCTGATTTATGTGTACAAGCAAGATCAACCTAGGTTTAGTTAATCATAATAAACTTGATGGCTAGACAGTATGGCAAGTTTCAAGCTTTTTTTCATGGGAGATTTGTTTCTGTCTAGGCTTTGGAATATTAATATTTTAAAATTATTGTCAAAATACATTTTTAAAAATCTTAGACAAAAGTGCAGATGGAATATTAAATAACATTTGTAATATATTAATATAAATTAAAATGCCTGTGAAGGAAGCTTATTTAGATGTTCTCATGTATACAGGTATATGGTATACTTTAAGAGAAAAAAACTACTAAAGTACAAATTACTACTTACTAAAGTATTTACTAAAATAGATCCTAAAGGCTAAATGATTACCCGATGTTAAAAGATGAAAGAAAACACCAGCCATCAGCACAGTGACCACTGGTAGTTTATCCCCCTTTGACCAGAATTTCTATCAGCATTAAAAGCACAAATCTATTTGCAAACGAGTCATGCCCTTCTGGCAGGCAGGGTCGAAGTTCTGCTAACATAGATCATAGCTTAGGGTAGCAGGGATGTAAAGAGCAGTCCACAGTTACCCACACATCATGGTTATGACTGTCAATAAGACATTGCTAGGAGTACCTGTCAGTCTATGCTTTGGCGGATTCCTGCTCCACCTCTTTCTTCCAATTTTGTTAGGAGCACTAACTAGGTCTGTTCTTGTGAATTCCTGCTCCCAGCCTCTTACTGTACTAACAGACCTACAACCAACAACAGGTGCATCCAAGCTTGCAAATGCACCCACCCCAGTTTGCCTTCCTGCACTGGGATCTGCACACTATTTAAACCTCACATCTCATACTACACTGGTGTTCTCTTTTGTGCATTTATCTGTTTCAGCAGACCTCTACTTGGTACTAATTATGCTACTTGGATTGCCGTCTGACCCAAACTCGGCTTATTATTGACTATGCTGTCTGGATTGATGTCCGCCTGCCCTGTCATATGCTTGCTGATTATCTGACTTCAAATGGGTCATTGCACTTGCATGCAGTGCCACAGCAGTATGAAACTCCACCAGGGTTTTCATTTGGCTCAGGCCTCCCCTGCCATCGAGAACACTCGAACTCTAACACATTCAGCTATATTCCCACCACAGCTGGAACATTCTGGCTCTGCCAGCAAGTTCTGGTTCTCTGACTTCAGATTCCTCTGACCTCCCTAGATAACCCCTTTATTTTTGTTGTCACTGTGTACAACTTATCACTCTGCTCAAAAACTGTTACCCTGCACATCTCCGACCTGACCTTGACCATTGCTGCACTGCACAAGGAACCAATTACCTTGTATGCCATTACTCACCTGCAGAGTCCCTCAGTTTGGGTTACCCCTGGCTTCAAAAACACAACCCTCATGTTAACTGGTCCGAAGGGGAGATCATTGCCTGGTCCCAAGGCTGCCTCTGTAAATGTCTTATGGCCACTGCCTCATTGCTAATTTGACTCTGGTCCGCTGTGCAGACTTTGCATACGTATTCTCAGTGAAAGTTGTGTCAGTTCTAACTCCTCACCAGTTATACCTCTGCCCTATTGGCCTGGTGCTTGGGAACCTAGAAAATATCTGTACTCGTCCATCCATTAGATTTGGATTACACAATGCATGTAAGGGTTCCTGGGTCATTTTGTCCTGGTCTACCTTGATTACATTTTAATACACTCTTCTCAAAGAACATTATGGTCTTGTTTGTGCCATTCTCTCCATGTGCTGTCAGCACACTCTATATGGCAAGATTCCCAAGTGTATCTTCCATGTCTCTGAAGTTCCCTTTCTGGGATACATCATCATATCTGCTGCATTCAACCCAGAGATCCATCGCCATAGGCAGTCATAAACTTCTGGTGATAAGAGGAGCACTTGAAAAATGGTGACTGGTTACAGGGGGCAAAGTATCCTTTTGTGAATTACACCAACCACAAACTTAGGTTATTGTGAAATTAAAACAAGTGAAGAAAAGAGACCAGCAAGCCCGCTGAGAGGCATTTAGCGGTCTTCACTTATTCTATCACCAAGGCAAACACATTCTCTCATAGTTTTCAGTCCTGATCCAAGGAAATGATCAAAGTCTACACCTACACACGTATTGACTACCATCTTTCCAGACCTTTCCCAATCTATTATGGATGCTTAGCTTGATTCTCCCACATATCTTTCTGCTGGAAAACGGTTTGTACCTTCTGGTTTGAGGTTCAAAGTGCAAAGTTAAAAACTGCTGGACACCCAGGCATTTCCAGGGTCCTTGCCCTGGTTCCCCTCCCTGGTCCTTGCCCTGTGTTTTGTTTTAAACAAATTTTATTGTCAAAAGAATTAAAGTACAGAGTCATGACAATGTGACCGAAGAGAAGTCACGTAGAATTTTGATTTTACAATCCTCGTACATTAAGTAATGCTTGCACCCTGAGACATAGTTTGCCCTGGTTTAACCTGTGGTGGCCCGTCCTGTGCTGAGACACCCTGGCTTGTGTCAAAGCAAGTAAAACCTGTGCCCAATCTAAGCCATCTAGGTTCAAGCCTTTAGCACTGATACTTTCTATGCTCATACCAAACCACCCCTGGGCCCATCTAATGATGGACTTCATTGTGGACCTACCCTCCTCCAAGGGCTGCATGATCATATGGGTCACAATGGACAGTTCAGCAAAATGGCACATTTTTTCCCTCTCGCTAAACTTCCTTGAACTGGCCTTATTATTTGTCCGCCATAAATTTAGACTCCATGGGATGCCTCAAATTGTCTCTGACAGGGGAACCCAGTTTATCTTTAGGTTTTGGTATGCATTGTGCAGCATGCTGGACATCACATTATTGATCTCATCTGCCTACCACTCACAAACAAATGGGCAAGCAGAACAAACCAACCAATATTTAAAAGGGTGCCTATGTTGCTTTTTCTCTATCCAGTATCTTAATTAAGCCTCAGCCTTACTTTGAGCTGAGTTTGCAAACTGGAAACCAGACTTTATCACAAATCTGGGATAAAATCTTAAACTTGTCCATCAACACCAATGGTCAAAATTCTTCCCTGACCAATACCTTTCCTCTTCACTGCAGTTTAAACCAGAGGATCAAGCCTTGCTATTCACAAAAAAAATGACCCTCAAAAAGCCCACTCAGAAACTGGTTCCCAGATACATTGCTCCATTCAAGATTCTTTAACAATCAATGCTGGTCTGCATTTGCCTCCAATTGTCACCTTCATTGAGAATGCCAAATCTGACCACATGCCTTTACTTAAAACTGTTCACCCTCATACTACCATTTCTCTACCTCGTCAATATTGGTTAATGGTCAAGAGGAGTATGGGACTGAATGGATCCTGAAATTTCAAAACTCCTTTCAGTTTGCCCCCAATCTTCAAGTCGTCAGTTTTGCTGTAGAGTGGGCAAATTGTCTGTATCTGGCTTTTTATCATCAGGCATTAACATGATTTGTAAGGTTATGATGTCTGATCATATTAGTTTTATACTAAGGCCAGCTATTCAACTGGTGTAGTAGGGAGAAGCACAGGAAAGTTGGCAGCAGGTGTTTGAAATCTGGCTTGATTGCAGGAAAGCCTCTTATGTACAGACATTATAAGACACACAATACAACTGTTAGGCCCCTTATACACATGCGGACCGTTCATTTCATCAGTTCAGTCATGTTTTTTTCAAAGAAAAAAGTGATGACGTTTACACAAGTTTTTCATCACCTTTTCATCTGTTTTTTTACTTCCTCCAGCTAGAGTCCTTAACCACTTGAGCCCCAGAGCCATTTTTTCATGCAAAAACAGACCATTTGTCCATTTACATTTGTTTTTCACCTAATCAGTTTTTTAACGTAAGAAAAGTAGGGCTTTGATCTGTTCCAAAAAGACAAATGTTGATGGAACGGTTGTAAACAAATGTAAATGGATGATCATCGATTTACATCCGTTTTCCATAGAAATGCATTGATGTCCATTTTTCATCCATCAATGGAAGAATGAAAAATGAACCAGTTGTCTGCATGTGTGAAAGGGGCCTAAGTTTCATTCAGTCTTAAACTACTTAGGGATGTGTGGAATGAATGCTCTTTAGTTATTGCACCATTGATAACCATAAGACTTTATGGACACTAGAGATGCTAACCCTTGATGGGTGCTGGAAGAAGACTGTTTTAGTCCTTAGCTCTGTAACTTATTGAAGGTTGGGGCACATGTGCCAGAATGCTAAAGGCTGAGCATTAATAATTTATTACTTATTGCTTTGCAAGATAACAGTGTGAAGGACAATTGTGTACAATTGTGAATGGGCAAATTAAAATTAGAGTATTTTAGTTAAAAATTTTGTAATAATACATTTGAGAAGAAGGGATTTTTCTCAGGCTAATTAAGCAATGCAATGACAATGGTAATTTGAAAAATGAGGTAGCCCTCAGCAACCAATCAGCTTTCAAGTTACTATAAACCGATCAAAGATGACTTCTGATTAGGCATTGTTAGTTATTACACATCTGTCCGTATGAATGTTTTTTATAGGTTACAGATACTGTCACCACCGTTTACAATTCTGCCTTTAAAATGGAACTAAACACATCCATTTAATGGTTTCAAAAACAGTTACATTCCCAGAATTACGGGTATACTAACTGTCATGTTTGCTTGTGTCATACCTGATCACGTGCAGCATCATGGCAGCTTCCTTGGCTAAAAAGGATAGGAGGGTTTAGTTCCCCTTTAAGTCATTGGTGCCTTAGGAATATACATTATATACTATTTTACCAAAAGTATTGGGACACCTGCCTTTACACGCACATGAAATTTAATGCTATCACAGTCTTAGTCCGTAGGGTTCAAAATTGATTTGATCCACCCTTTACAGCTATAATAGTTTCAACTCTTCTGGGAAGGCTGTCCACAAGGTGCAAACCAGTCAAGTTCCTCCACGCAAGACCCGCTCATCCATGTCTTTATGGACCCTGATTGAGCAGTGGTGTGCAGTCATGTTGGAACAGATAGGGGTCATTCCCAAACTGTTCCCACAAAGTTGGGAGCATGAAATTGTCCAAAATGTCTTGGTGTGCTGACTCCCTAATAGTTTCTTTCACTGGAACTAATTGGCCAAGCCCAACCACTAAAAAACATCCCCACACCATAATTCCCCCTCCACCAAATTATTTGGACCAGTGCACAAAGCAAGGTCCATAAAGACATGAATGAGCGAGTTTGAGGTGGAGGAACTTGACTGGCCTGCATAGAGTCCTGACCTGAACCTAATAGAACACCTTTGGGATGAATTAGAGCGGAGACTGCAAGCCAGGCCTTCTCGTCCAACATCATTGCCTGACCTCACAAATACCCTTCTGGAAGAATGGTCAAACATTCCCATAGACATTCCTAAACCTTGTGGACAGTCTTTCCAGAAGAGTTGCAGCTGTTATAGCCGCAAAGGGTGGGGCAACTCAATATTAAACCCTACAGACTAAGACTGGAACACCATTAAAGTTCATGTGCGTGTAAAGGCAGGTGTCCCAATACTTTTGGTAATATAGTGTATATCTAATCCTGTCTAACTGAAGAGTCAGAGAAGATAGAATTGATGAACAGTGGTGTGGGCAGAAATGATGGCAGTTGGTGACCACTTTTACATTAAGCCCAGGTTCACACATATGAGATGTGGGAATCGGCACGATTCCAGCGCCGGTTCCCGCATCACATCTCCCTCGCAGGAAATCCACTCTGCCCTCTGGGAACCACTGCAGGTGTTAATACAAAGTTAATGACACCCGCAGATCGGTTCACAGATCGCAGCGCAAACTGTGAATTCAGATAGGAATTGGACCGCATGGGTGTGAACACCTATGTGATCCGATTTCAGTGCGGGGAAATAAAAGGTTCCTGCGCTATTTTTGTGCGAATTCAATGCAAGTTCAGCCAAACTCGCATTGCACACAGACATCGCATGTGATCGGCACAGCAATGCAGTGCAAATCACATGCGATGTCTGACATCTCATATGTGTGAACCCAGGCTTAACTGAATTTTGAGCACTGTGACCCTGGTCCTGTTTCTGTTTATCCCCCATAGCAAATCACATTTATATTTCTAGTAATATGTAGAAAATGCTAACAAATATCTAATTGCACTGAATCTTAGAACACTTTTCCTGTAAACTAGCTGTAATTATTTGGTTCTATTATTGGAGACATTGATTCAGGGAGCTATGTGATTGTCCTTGAACTTGTTCCCCTAATGTAAAGATACAGTAGCAGCTGCTTTTCTGAAGTATGAAATAATGACTGCTATTGTTTTATGCTTTCCTTTTAGATTTTTTGAGAAACTGTCAGAAATGTGCCCGACAATGTAAATAATTATTTTCTAATGTATTACCAAAAATACATCTGTAGTTTGAATTGTTTTCATTTAAACAGTCATCAACAACACTTTCAGTTACCTGTGTAGTAATTTATAGAGCTTACCAAAAAGAAAATAATTTAGATTACATTTTTAATAAGCAAAGAGACAAATCCTTCTCGCCATGGATTTCCTGTCCAATGCTCCTAGTAAAGAACATTGCGATCTGCATGTCATTGGCCTGAATACTCTTGATATACTATTTTCCATACCCCTTTCAATAAATGAACAAAGTCACCTAATGATAGAGTCTGTTCATTTTTGAAGACTGCCCGAGCCCCATGCTGTTTTATTTGTAACCATCTTTTCCTTGTAGGTACAGTTAAAGCGGAGGTCCGCACCGAGCTGAAAAAAATAAAAGTCAGCAGTTACACATACTGTATCTGCTGACTTTTAATAATAGGACACTTACCTGTCATGGAGTCCAGCGATGTCGGCACCCGCCGCCAATCTTCGGATCGGGGGTCAGGTGCAGCCGCGTTCATTGTGGGTAAGGGAACCCGGAAGTGTAGAATTACAGCTTCACGCTGGGCACCTTACTGCGCATGTGCGAGGCTCCGCTGCGCTTTGCTATTGGCCTGGAGGCAAGTAGCAGAGCGAGGAGGGAACTGGGCTGCTGATGTCAGTGGCTGCGGCTCCCGGCCCGAGCTCCCGGATGTGTGGAAAAAGACAGCTGTCTAAAGACAGGTTTCCTCTACCCCCTCCCCCCAAAAGGTGCCAAATGTGACACCTGAGGGGGGGAGGAATCCAATCAGAGGAAGTTCCACTTTTGGGTGGAACTCCGCTTTAACTTGGAATAGATTTCTTTTAAAAGGATGATGCACTAAATTTCCTACTCATCTTTTTATGGTGAATTGGATATTGTGTTGCAGCCATTTCTGGTGTGAGCCTGTGATTTACTTTATATATAAAATCTGAAGCGGGAGAGCTGAGAAGTTGGCATTTCTTGCAGCATAGTGACCGGGCTGCCTCTTGCGTTTCATCCCATATCCAGGCCTAAGATCCTCATAATCAGTCAGCAACTGATCTGTGGTGATGGAGGGTACAAAATCTGGTGTAGCTGTGCATAGAGACTAATCAGCTTCCATTTTTTTTGTCTAAGGTTAATTGAAGAAGCTGAAGTTAGAAGCTGATTGGCTACTATGCACCGCTGCACCAGATGTTGCACTCTCCAGTTTTAGTAAATCAACCCCCCTGTAAAAAGAAGTGTGGTCATACCCCTTGCAATCCACAGTGAAAAATTACCAGAGAAAAAAAGTTTTTGCTGCAGTTGACAAATAATATATTTTTGCAGACACAGGAAAGCATAATAAGGAAGTTTATCGGAGTGTATTGTTGAGGTTCATACTGTACCTAAAATATATATTCAGTATGTTTGCCATCATTTCTCACTGTATACTGTTTTCTTAATAATGTTTTGTGAATTAGTTTCAAAGTTTCTTAGCTGGAGATCCTGCCAATAACAGTATTTCCTGTTGCGATGCTAAACTGCTACTACTTCACAATTAAGGCTCTGTTCACATCTAGGCATCCCGGATCGCGGGGCGGAATCGCAGGAAGCCCTTGTGGAAAATTACGCTGTGGTTGGGGTGCAATTGGAAGTGATGGGGATTGCAAGGGTGTGCCGTGATTTGGGATCACAGGCAGAATTGCAGCGATTCTGTCCGCTATCCGGGATGCCTAGATATGAACAGAGCCTAACAGCAATGTTTTCAGCCTGCAGTGTGTGCTCCTTCAGTTGGCTGTTGAGTTGCCTAACTGATAAGCACCCTGAGAGCCAAGTGAAGAAGTGCAAACAGCAGACTGGCAATGCTGCTGCTAATTATTTATGTTGTATTTTAATTGTATTGATTTTTTTTTAGTGTAGTTTTAATTTTGTTTATTTGGTGCTATTGGCTGTTATTGGTCATTTTGTTGTGTTTTTGCATCTTGTTCAGTTTGTTGTTGTGATCTTATGTTGTCTTGTTAAGTGTGTCTATGTTGTAACAATTTCCCAAGTTCCCTTTGGGATTAATAAAGTATTCTGTATAGCAGTTTAGTGTAATCAACCAGAAACAAGAAGGGCAGTTACTGGTAGGATCTCCAGACAAAAAAAAACTTTTCATTAGATTTACAAAAAATAAATTGGACAGTGAAGCACAATGCCCAACAAACTTTAAAAAAATGGGGCTTACCTACAATTGAGGTATCCATTTAGTGTTTAATGGCACAACATTTTGTTTTTTCTTTTTACTCATGAAGAGTGTGGGTAAAGTATACAACCTGCCTTTGATTTTTAATGCTTGATTCTTCAGGCTGGGTTCATACCATTGTGAATTGTATGTGGGTTCTCCGCATCCAATTCGCAATAGCAGGAGATTTTGACCAGTTCTCTATGGAGCCGGTTCACATATCTCCGCAGCAGGTCCGGTACATTTTTCACAAAAATGCTGTGCGACTTTTTGACCGTTTCAGGTCAGAATTCAGCCCAAAATTCGGGCTGAAATCGGACCTGAAACGGTGAACCAATAAGCACCAGACACCTGCTGTGAGCCACATGCTGTTCATATGTGAACCCAGCCTCAAAGATATTTTCCTATATTCTTGTATGATTATTGGGACAGGAATGGTGACATTTGTATTATTGTCAGGGTGGGAATCTCAAAATGTAAACTATAAAGATTCCTGGCTGAAGAAATTCCCCTTTTAGAAATGGATACATACACATTTTTAGGACCATGTATTCTTAGTCATGTATGCAATAATATATTTTAATTTCTCAATTCCATGCTTTGATCCCTAGGAAAAAAAACCTTTGATGCTTGTCCACCCAGCCATGAAGTAGTATCTCCTAACAAAAGTTTGTAACGCTATCTAGACTTCCACCTAACTTTTCAAAATGGAAAATGTTTTATCTGCTGTTTGGCATTTTATTTGAAGGAGAGCATACATTTCTATTCAAACACAGCAAATTCAACCTGATTTGCTAAACCCCTGTAGAGAACACACCAGCTATGGAGATAGCATTTTATCCGCTTTCTTTTCATTTCTCCAGGGCATCACGTTAGATTGCTTTCCAAGAGTGGTCATGGCCCTATATTCCTGCTGAGTTTGATTGCAGTCCCATGTTTCATTCTCAGGAAGCTTCGCCCATAGGCACAGACACACAAAGATATACCAACAAAATTACACAGAAGGTCTCATGCAGCCTTAGGCAGATGAGGCCTAGTGAAAACACAAAACACAGGCTTATTAAATAGCTGACTTCCAAAAAAAGGGGTGTGGAGTGGGGGGAGTACATGGTATTTCGTAATGAAAATATTTCCAGATGAATTACAGGTTTTTGGAGAGAGCGTTTCCTATGGAGGAATAGAAGAGTGCCTTTATGTTACAGCCATGCTGCTCTGGAGAACATTATCAGTTTTTAATTGAATTACAAGTGAAACATCACTGCAAAATGATTCCATATAGCTGTACGAAAATGTTTCTGTAAGATTGTAGAACTGCCAAGTTGGGGAAATGTACTAGCAAAGGGTGCTATACTTTCACCACTGGACATTTTATATGGTTTGTTTAGAGGCATTTATATGACCATGAGCTTTAATTCATCCAATGTGCTTTAAGAATTTGTTGGATGTAAATGAAATGTAGCAGATGTGCTTTGCTGGTGTATACAATTATATTGAGTAATATGCTAGGTATGGTGTTAGGTTTTCTGCAAAAGATATAGATTCTCGCTAAAGCCTTTCCAGCATTGTGTAGATGTTTCATGTGTATTGTATAAATTCAGGCGCATATAACTAAGATCAGAACATCCAGTGGACTCATTCATCACCCATTGTGTGTCTTCACCATGCCTCTAAACTTTCTGAGATGAGGAAAATGAACATATTTTTAGTACAAACTTTTTTAAAGAAAAAAAAGTGCACCCTTTGTCTTTTTCTTTTGGATATGATGGAGGTACGATTACAGGAGTAGCAAAGACTGGTATCTCTTAAACATGTAGGCATAGTGTAGGTATTTTCTGAGTTTTAGATAGAGCAGGGAAGGTTTACAACTTCTATTTTTTTTCTGTGTTTATCCTATTAGGAAAATTTCTTTCCATTTCCTGTACTGGAGAGGAAGTAATGTAATCACTAAAAGTGACATGGATTCCTCTCTTATTATCAACAGATCATGGGTCGCCATTAAAATGTTTACCCTTACCATTTCTTCTGGTGACAACTCTAATTTTGTTTATTGTTTTTTTTTTTTTCACTTTCAGTCCCAGTTGCATTGGTCACCGGGACAAATAGAGAGGGTAAATCTTCCCGCAATAGACGCAAACAGCTTTCCTTTCTCTGTCCAAAACTAAAAGGCTACACATTATTATTATTATTATTATTATACAGGAGTTTGCGCAGCGCTTTACAAAAATGAAGGCAGATAGTACAGTTACATCACAATTTGGTACAAGAGGAATCAGAGGGCCCTGCCCCTTAGAGCTTACAATCTAAGCAGGAGGGTCAATTGATACTAAAGGTAAAAGCTGTGGGGGATAAGCTCATGTAGAAAGAAAGAGTATTAGGTAGAAGCAGGATAGACTTCTTTAAAGAGAAACGTTTTCAGGGATCGTCTAAAGATGGATAAATTAGGAGACAGTCAGACTGATTGGGGTAGGAAGTTCCAAAGGAAGGGAGAAGCTCTCGAGAAATCCTGGAGGCGAGCATGAGAGGAGGTGACAAGGGAGCTAGAGAGCAGGAGGTCTTGGGAGGACCGAAGAGGGCGGCTTGGTTGGTATTTTGATACTAGGTTAGAGATGTAGCTGGGGGCAGAGTTGTGGATGGCTTTGTAAATTATTGTTACTACTTTGAATTTTATACGTTGGGTGAGTGGTAGCCAGTGGAGAGATTGGCAGAGAGGGGCGGAGGACACTGAGCGGTTGGCAAGGTAGATAAGTCTTGCAGCAGCACACATTATTGACTGAAGGGGGGATAATGTATGCAAAGGTAATCCAATGAGGAGAGAGTTGCAGTAGTTGAGGCGAGAGATAACCAGAGAGTGAATTAGAAGCTTGGTGGTGTCATTGGTTAAAAAGGGGCGTATTCTAGCGATGTTTTGTAGGCTGAGGCGGCATGATTTGGACAGGGATTGGATGTGTTCTTGAAAGGACAGTTTAGAGTCTAGGGTTACCCCTGGCACCCTATACATACTCTTAATTCATAAAATATATGATATCATTATCATAAGACGGTACTGTCCTGTTCCAAAGCAAACAATTGCAAACTTGTTTTTCAATTTTTTCCCCCCCAGTGCGAGTTTAAAACCATTATTATTAACTGCTCAAAAACTCAACACAACATTTTTTCATCCACTTTGTTTTTTGCATAAGCATGACTTATAATAAATTTGTCACCAGGGTGCCTATTTATATTTTTTTATTTTGATTATAAGAAATCTAGTATATTCTGATGTTTTTTCCTCTTCAAATGATTGTTTTCGTGTTTTTGAAAAAAATAAATACATGTAATCAAATTCAATATAACATAATTAACTGAATTTGCAAATGTCATCTGACAATAGCCCTAATAGACACAGAGTACTTAAAACACTGTTTTCCAGATTTTTGTTCCTTCGTGGTTCATTAAGCAAATTCATGTTAGTCATCAGGATCTTTTGTAAAGATGTACGTCATTAGAGTCACATTATGGGAAACTCCAAGAACAGCATTGTAGATTACTGTACAACAAAGGATTATCAGAATGGAAAAGGGCTACATATATCTAAATGTATGGATGTATCGCTCCCCTATGCCTGGGTTGTATATAAAGGAAGGTTAAGGGGATCCAAACCCTCAAGAGGCCAGGACTGCCAGTGGGAGGGTATAAAGAGGACCAGTGGAGCATCTACTTTATAAGCTTGATTGGAATTCTGTTTGCTCCCTTTTTTGCCATTTAGTAATGGACCCACACACACAGTATCCGTGTCACTTTCAGGAGCTCATGCTCCAGGCAGCATTTCCACGCAGGGTCAGAATAATAGTGAGTATGTGGCAGATGAGATAACGATTGCAGCATGTGTGCTCTCCATAATTATAAGGGCACTTATACTGAGTGGGAGAGTAAAGGTAGGGAAAAGTGTTTAGGTTGCTATAAACTATGGCTGCTTCCTTCTCCACTGACAATTTATCACCTTTAGATCATCCATCACTTAACACTTACTTAAC
The DNA here is from genome assembly GCA_018402905.1 of Glandirana rugosa. Taxonomy (NCBI): domain Eukaryota; kingdom Metazoa; phylum Chordata; class Amphibia; order Anura; family Ranidae; genus Glandirana; species Glandirana rugosa. Next base: position 1,760,113 of record BLSH010102277.1, read on the forward strand.
AGTAGCTGAATTTGTAGCTGCAGTCCCAATTTGTTTACAGTGATAGGCACCATGTCCCTGAAGGCCTACACCAGGGACACTTGCTATCCCTCCTGTGCTGGGTTGAGGCACATAATGATTTTGTTGAGTGCTGTAGTTATCCAGCTACAGCCAACTACATCTGACTGGGGCAGCCTACTTCCTGTGTCCTAGTAACAGGGCTGTGAATGGCACATGGCGCTCCACAGTCTCAGAGTGTGACCAAACTGGGGCACAGCAGCATTGCAGCTAGACATGGTTGGTGATGGTAGGCCCCAGGCCAGAAGGGGGAAAGCACTGTGATGTGGTGACAGGTGATGCTGGAGGCAGGCACTGTAACTAATTCTCTCCCAGAAGCCCGGCATGGTTGCCTGGCCGACTTTTACAACTTGTTTCATACTGGGTACTATGCATGTGTTCTGCTGCAGGTGACTTTACAGCAGGTATTGTCTGATGTGACAGTATTTTCTATGTGATCTTAAGTACATTCATGTTGCTCAATACCTAGTGCATTTTATGATTGACATTCAGTCATTTTAGTATGGATAGTTCTAATGAGTTACTTTAACTAATTTTTATGTTCTACCTTTGTCAGGTACCATGAATCAGACTGAGGCAGAAGTGCAGTCAAAATCACACGTTTTAATAAAATGGTACAGAGCAAACATAGTCAAAACATAGCCAGAGCGGGTAGTCAGAACAAGCCAGTGAAACAGGAATCCAGAGATTAGCGTAGCAAACAGGATCAGGAACCAGAAGGGAAGTCAGCCAGGCAAAAGTCTTTAGTCCAGAAATCAGCATAGTCAGAGGCAGCAAAGAGGATCAGGAACCAGAAGGGAAGTCAGCCGGGAAAAAGTCTTTAACAGGAAAACACAGCAGAGAGTATCCGGATATGTTGACCAAGGGGAAGGCACAGGAGATATGATCCAGGCAGTTTAAATAGCCAGCAGGCTTGCTGACTAGCAGGTAATGATCACCAAGTGAGTCACTGTGGAATGATGAGTCCTGGCAATTAACCGACAGCTCTGAGAAGGGAGAGCTGAGCCCTGCCCTGACAACCTTTTCCCCAAACTTACAGGTAAACTCATGAATTGTGGATTGCGCTAAGGTTTGTTTATGTCTGTTAGACTCTCACTTTTCAAATTTCATGGGTACAAGGACTGTGGCATATGTTACGGTGTTCGTATCAAGTAGGCTCAAGTTTTAAGCCATTCCCATTGTTAGTGAAATTCTGCCACACCCACAATTCTGTATTGGAATGTTCTGTGTTACAGCTGACTTTTGTGTATACTAAGCATTAGACCACCAAAAAATGCAATACAATGTGGTGACAGTATTTTCATCATAAAAGCCCAATGAACCATAGGAATACTGCTTGCCCTAAGTGTAATAATCTTTTGTTGAACTAACCAGTCATGGTTACATAAACCTAGTAGTTTACACCCTAAAGGTATGGGTGAATGTGATCAGAGTGTCAGGGGGAGATGCCTATACCAGGTCCTGTAGCAACAACTGTGTTGCCCACTGAGCAAGGTATTTCGAAAGAATCACAAGCATATCTTATTAACAGTTTCTTAGCAGGTAACATTTTGCCTGTTCTCGTTGAGGTATGATATCATTCTTACCAAATAAAGTGCTCAGCTCACTAAAGCATATTGCATGTGGTACTTGGGACATGTGACTCATTTTTGAGTCACAATGAATTGACGTTCTTAGTATTGCATGCAATATTTGGGTATTGCATGCAATACTAAAAATGTCAATTCATTATCCCTTTATGCGTTATTTACCTCAGAAAGCAAAAATGCTCAGTAAATACCACATAAAACAAAGTTAAAATCAGCATTAAACATCATAAAAAAAAAGAACAGAGTGGGGTTCTGGTATGAATTTTTGGGGAAACCTCACACCAAAAATAAAGAAAAAATTGTTGCGTGCTCTCTGTTAGAATCCATATCAGGCCCTTATCCGAGCATGCAGGCCAGGAAAGGGGGGGAATGAGCGATTGCACCCCTCCTGCACCATACTATGGTCACATGCCCTCAACATGGGGGGTGCTCTGCCTCCCGCTTCCCCCCCAAAGCACCTTTTCCCCATATTGATGAGGACAAGGGCCTCTTCCCCACAACCCTGGCCTGGTGGTGGTGGGGGGTGCACAAGGTGACTTATTGGATTCTGGAAGCTCCCTTTAATAAGGATGACCCAATCCCTTTTATTTACCAGTGGGTGGTAAGCTGAGCTGTCAGCCAGTGGGGGCCAAACGGCAGATCAGAACGTTATTTTTTTTTTTTTTTGTGCAGGTCGTTGGCTAGCATTCAGTTTGATTGATGCTGGATTTACTTAGAGAGACATTTATTTTGTTCTTTTTTTTTTTTTTTTTTTTTAATAAAGGACTTGTCAAAAACTGGCTTTGAGTTTTTATCTACTGTGGTCATTTTTCTTGGCGAATGAGTAAGGTACGAACCCATACTCATTCACATGGAGGGGTGGGATCTGGTTACTACAAGGTGCTTTTGGGGGGATTCCCCCCCCCATATGTTGAGGGCATATGGCCAGTCTGCATGCTCAGATAAGGGCCCGGTATGGATTGGGGGTGGACCCCATGCTGTTATTTTAATGTTGGATTTTCATTTACATTTTGTTGTCATTAAAGCGGTAGTAAACCCTAAAAGCTGTTTTTTACCTACAGGTAAGCCTATAATAAGGCTTACCTGTAGGTAAAAAGAATATCCCCTAAACCTGCATGGTTTAGGAGATATTCGCCCTGCATGCAGCCGCTGA
>BLSH010102277.1:1762921-1781660 GCA_018402905.1 Glandirana rugosa
TTGATGCTGGATTTACTTAGACATTTATTTTGTTCTTTTTTTTTTTTTTTTTTAATAAAGGACTTGTCAAAAACTGGCTTTGAGTTTTTATCTACTGTGGTCATTTTTCTTGGCGAATGAGTAAGGTACGAACCCATACTCATTCACATGGAGGGGTGGGATCTGGTTACTACAAGGTGCTTTTGGGGGGATTCCCCCCCCCATATGTTGAGGGCATATGGCCAGTCTGCATGCTCAGATAAGGGCCCGGTATGGATTGGGGGTGGACCCCATGCTGTTATTTTAATGTTGGATTTTCATTTACATTTTGTTGTCATTAAAGCGGTAGTAAACCCTAAAAGCTGTTTTTTACCTACAGGTAAGCCTATAATAAGGCTTACCTGTAGGTAAAAAGAATATCCCCTAAACCTGCATGGTTTAGGAGATATTCGCCCTGCATGCAGCCGCTGACATTAGCGGCGCATGCGCTCTGACGATCCGGCCGAGGCGGCTGGCAACTCAGAGCTGGCTGCCGGAACGAAGAGCTCCCGCACGCATGCGCGGGAGTGACGTCACGCGGCTCCGGCCACTCACAGCGCCGGAGCCGTGTACCCGGAAGACAGAAGAGGACAAACATGTCAGTGTCCTTAGCGCTGACCGACTCGGGCATCGGGGGCCTCGTTCTAAGGTAAGTATTTCATAATATGTTAGTATGCAATGCATACTAACATATTATGCTATTGTCTTGCAGGATTTTTTTTTTATTTTATTTTTTGTCAGCGGGTTTACTACCGCTTTAAGGAATCCCACTGACAGCAGATGAGGGTGCCTCTGGTCTCTAGTTGTTAAGGGCACCAGTGTAAAAAAATGCAACTTTACTACTAAAATACCACAAGAAATAGCTTATGCAGTATTTTGTGTTTAATATATTTTTATAAAATTTAGAAAAAAAAAAAAAGAAAGAAAAATAGAGATGCCATAACAACATAATTTCTCCCTATTAATATTGTCTCTGTCTGCTCACCACCATAAATACATGTTGCAGCTCAAGACCTGCATTACCATATAGCGAGCCACACAGCATCGAGCATTAGTATATGCTTATTAATTATGGTTGACAAAATGTTCCCATCCCCACCTAATAGAAGGGGAGGAGAAGGGGAGGGACAAAAGAAGAGAGAAAAAAAAAAAGGAAAAACCAGAAGGGGGGGGGGGTGTCCGGCAAAGAGGGCCAATCATTCTACCCAGATCTAGTCAAGAAAACCATTTCTTCTGCAATATCTGATTCTATTGGTCCATAAAGGCCAGTAGCGCAGGGGATTCAAGAAACTGCTCCCAGGGGAACCAGGTTTCCCAAAATTCAGACACATTGTCCTTGTCTGCATCTACCAACTCTTCCATGCACATCATTTGATTCACTTCGGCAACCCATTCCCTAATTGTCGTTATTGTTGATTTCCAGTGTCTAGGTATCAAAGCTCTACCTGCCATCAATAAGGATCTAAATATCTAATTTTTCATGGAGGCAGATGATCCCTGGGTCAGAGATCATAAAGCTACCTCAGGTGTTTCTGGCCAGTTCTTACCCGTGATCATGTAGCTTAAGCGAAAGATAGTGACCAAAATGGCTTTATTGCCGGGCAGGCCCACCACATATGTAGGTATGTGCCGCCAGTTTCGCCACATCTCCAGCATATATCCGGTGTGGCTGAGTTGAATTTGTTTAATATTGCCGGGCAGCGATACCATTTTGTTATTATTTTATAATTTCTCTCTTGTGATAGAGAGGCTAAGGTTGACTTGAACGTGTCACAAAAGACTTTATCCCATTCTTCCCTGGTCAGTTTAATACCTAATTCTCGCTCCCAGTATCAGTCTTTATAGCATGGTCGATGAGGGATTGCATGGACTTGAAGGATTCCATATATTTTAGAGACGTTGTGTGTACATTTTTGGTCAGAAAGACACAACTCCTTGAATAAGGTAAGATCCCTATAAAGCGGCTCTTTGCCCAATCCATCATACCAGTGACGTAATTGAAAAAAATAAAGCCAGTTTCCTCTTCCAGTTCTGGATGGGGATATAAGCTCATTCAAGGGTTTCATTCCCTTTGAGGTAATTTCTTGCATAATAGGCACAGGCTGTAATGGTTTCCAGCACAAGAAGCCCTGATCGGACATCCCTGGCAGAAACTATAGATTCCCCAAAATCAGGGAGAGAGGCCCCAGGCGCGAGGTTATTCCATATCGGCCTATAGCCCTGTCCAACACACATAGGAGCGAGGAGAGCAGCAAAGTTTACTGAGTGGCAGGTGGACGATCCCTTGGGAGCACCCAAGGAAGAGAGGTCAATGGTATTGGTGATAGGTCTGACTCGAGAGTGACCCACAACTTAAAAGGGCCATGATGGAACCAGTCTATGATTCTATTAAGTATTGCTGCGGTGCAGTATAATTCCAAATGGGGCAGGCCCACTCCGCCGGCATCTCTCTGCCTCACTAAAATATCGTACCTAAATCACGCTGGGGTCTTCAGCCAGATAAGCCCAAGTAGGATAGAGCGGGCCAATCTAAAAAATGAGCGTGGAATCCTAATTGGGATAGTTTGAAAAATATATAAAAATCTAGGTAGGATGTCCATCTTGAAGAGGGCAATCCGTCCCATCCAGGAATGATGCACTGAAGACCGTCTCCTTAGGCCTTGTTGCGTGTTATTCAAGAGTGGGCAGTAATTTAATTCGTATAATGCTTGAGGTTGTGATGGTATTTGAACTCCTAGGTATTTTATTGAATAAGGGTAATGTGAGCTTCTTACGATTGTGAGGAAAAAGTAGGCGTATGTTTATGGATAGTTTCTAACACATGTACTTCCTGAAGGAGCCTTGAAATTTCCATGGAACGCTCTTTTTTCAGTTGGGAACCCTCCGAAATGAGGGTACCTCTGATGACACATTTCAGGGCCTCCCATTTTAGTGGTTACGCTGTTATGTCGTGACTATGGTCCTGTATAAATTGGGACACTGTGCGCTTGATTTCCTCACAAATCTGTTTATCCTTTAAAAGGGTTTCATTCAGCCTCCACGTAGCTCTAGGTTTTCCGAAATTGGGTAAATTAATTGAGAAAAACAGTGGAGAATGATCTGGCCAGAGTTGTGGTCCAATCAGTGCCTGGGGTTGCCAGCTAAGCATATCATGTGAAACAAAGACTATATTTATTCTACTGTAAGTAGAATGGGACAAAGAATGGCGGGTATAGTCCCGATCTGTTGGATGCAATGCCCGCCATAAGTCTACTAATTGCAAGTCATGCAAACAACGTTTTAACCTATTAATTTGGGCCCACAAAAAACGGTAGCGAGTTGATGTTGAGTCTAGTAGTGGATCAAAAATAATATTTAGATCTCCACCCTGTACTATCCTGCCTTCAGCTATAGAAGCCACTTTGTTCAGTTTGTTCAATCATCATAGGGATCTGTCCATGGTTTGGAGCATATACATTAATCAAAGTAAAAAGCATTTTATTTATTTTCCATTTAAGAATAAGAAATTTTCTCCCGTGGTCGTAGACCTTATCGCCCTCCGAGACTGAAAGCGAGTTATGAAAACCTATAGCCACGCCTTTTGATTTACTTATTGGATTATTGCAAAGATACCATTTTGTATAGTGGCGAGTGGGCATGGGTGGGGTTGATGATGTTTTAAACACTTCAGCCCCGGAAGGATTTCCCAGTTTAGGACCAGAGCACTTTTTGTGATTCGGCACTGCATTGCTTTAACTGACAATTGCACTGTCGTGCGATGTTGTGCCCAAACAAAATTTGTGTCCTTTCTTTCCCACAAATAGAGCTTTCTTTTGGTGGTATTTGATCCCCTCTGCGTCATTCCTGATCACCGCTATAAACAAAAGAAGAGCGACAATTTTGCAAAAAAAACTATATTTCTTACTTTTTGCTAAAATACATATCCAAAAAAAAAACATTTTTTTTCATCGGTTTTGGCTGATTTATATTCTAACTAATATTTTTGGTAAAAAAAAAATCGCAATCAGCGTTTATTGATTGGTTTGCGCAAAAGTTGCCGCGTTTACGAATGATGAGAATTCATTTATGGGGTTTTTATTTTTTTTTATATTTTACTAGTAATGCCGGTAATCTGCAATTTTTACCAGGACTGCGATATTGCAGCAGACATGTCGGACCATTTTGACACTTTTTTTAGGACCATTGGCACTTATACAGCGATCAGTGCTATGAAAATGCACTGATTATTGTGTAAATGCTATTGGCTGTGAAGGGGTTAACCAGCAGGGTGTGCTCTAAGGGGTTAACTGTTTGGGGGCTGGGCTGGCTGGGGGAGGGGAGTGATCACGACTCCCATATACAGGGAGCTTGTCACTACATCCCTTCCCCCTCTGTCAATACGGAGATCCATGTTTACATACACGGACCTCCGTTCTGTCGCTCCAGGGAGGGGATCGCGGTTAACCGGCAGACATCAAGTCCGTCGTACCCGCTCCCTGGCCCCCCCGGAACACAGTGAGCACACAAACATGCCTCCAGTGGTGCGCGCGCACTCACAATACTCATTCTCACGGCCTCCAGGTGACAGAGTTTCGCGATAACGAGCCAAGTTGCCGCTGTCAAACCACGGCGGGCGGTCGGCAACTGGTTAAAATGCGTCTCCTGTAGGAAAAGCATGTTCTGTTTGTGCATATTATATAAGAGTTTAGAATGCTTTTGAGGAATGTTGAGTCCTCTTGCATTGAAAGACCCAAATTTTATTGAAGACATCAGAGTTTAGGGAAGCAGTCCTCTATGCCAATGTTCAATTGGCTCGCCATATCCCTCGGACACCAAGGGGGGGGGGGGAGGGGGGGTAGGGAAAGAAAAACAAAAAAGAGAGGAAAAAAAAAACGAAAGAAGAAAAAAGAAAGAGAGTCTAATCTCTCTTTATATGTGCCCATATTGGACACTCAATCCGCCTATTAAAAAATAACTAGGTGGAAACCTATAGGGGAAAAGGATGCATGCAGTATTTTAGTACTATGGGCTATTTTCCCACTGATCTTAAAGCAGTAGATAACATTTTGTGACTCAAGCCCAAAGTATTGTATACTGTGGAGTTTGTTATTCAGCTTTATGATGTAGTGACAGTATACTGTATTTTTTTCACTCATGATCAGTCCTTGAGGCTGGATTCACACTGGAGGCAGCTCCGGCACACAACAGACCGGCGGCTCCGGACCTGAAATGGACCAAAAGACGCGCAGGGCTCCTGTGCAAATTTGCATCAGGGCCGCTCCGGAGATATGTGAATCGGCTTCATAGAGAGTCGGTCACATTGTCCTGCTATATTGCGAATTGGATGCGAGTTTTCCGCTCCAATTCGCAATGGTGTGAACCCAGCCTTACTAAAAGTCTAATTCGTGCATTAGGCTGCCTTTAAAATTTAACCTTGCAGGTTGTCGTTTCAACTAAAATTGAAATAAATGGCCAAAACATTTAACTAGAATATCTCACACATATTTCTGTGCCATAATATACTTTACCTTTGTATGAAAATTATTTATGAATAGATTAGTTATAGAATTGTCATGGCCATATTGTCAAAGCCATATTGCACTGGACTCAATCCTTCATTTAACAGACACAAAACATTCTCAGTTTTTTTTCACAAAATACTACTGTTACCTAAAAGACAAGTTATTTTTTTAAATAATACTTACCTAGATGGATGCAGCATCGATCCGATGCTGCGTCTATCACCCGCTGGCTCTAAGGCTGAGAACCGAGCGATCAAACACTGCTGATTGCTCAGTTCTTAGAGCTCCCTGGGCAGAGAACTGGTGACAGGTGCTAGGTGCCAGTCCAGGCATTTGGGTGGATCACAATCTTTCCTGGGCCTTGACCAGCTCTGTGATGACAGACAACAGCAGGTTTCAGCCCACTATCTGCTGAAAATGGGTCACAGAAGTGCAAAACGATATGCTCTCCTATGATCCACAGGAAAAGTACAGTCAAACAAGTTTTGGCTGTACTTCTCTTTTAAAGCATATAGAATTTATGAAATATTATGTTGGTAATAACCAATCTATACATAAAATGCCAAAAGTAATTTCTTCAGAGTTTTTTTAATAGTGCTTCTTGGTAGAGTTGTATTACTAGGGCACAATATACACAGTGCCTGGTGTATTGTAACAACAATAAGATTCTATGCCCACTTCTACTTAGTTGGAAAACCTCAGAAGCCCTTATACACTTGGAAATGTATTATTGTGCGTTATTATATTTTATTTTGGATAGAATGGGGGGGTGGTTAAAATCTTGCTTTGTTTGTTGGGGAGATTTCTCTCCACTTCCTTACTCACAAAAGAAGTAGAGAAGAAATCCCTTCCTAGATACATGTGTCATGGGGTCACTGGTCACAGACGTCAAATAAAATGTCACAGGATTTAAACCCTTCCCCACTGTACCAAAAACAAAACAAAAAAGCATTTTCCACTGCGCAAGGTTTTCTGTGACCTTCCTATTAAGCTAAAGTGGGCATAAAACCTGATAAAATCAGAATTGCTGTATAACACTGAAAAGCATGAACTGTGGCATACCCCACTTATTATAGACACAAACTGTTTCACTTAGGAATTTCTCTTTGACTTTCCTTAGGAATTTCTCTGCCTTTCCTAATCAAATTATCTAGTAGTGGAACTTCCGCTGGTTGGATTCCACCCCCCCTCAGGTGTCACATTTGGCACCTTTCGGGGGGGAGGGGGAAGAGGACACCTGTCTTTAGACAGGTGTCCTTTTCCACACATCCGGGAGCTCTGGCCGGCGGACGCGGCCGCTGACGTCAGCAGCCCGGCTCCCTCCTCCCTGCTCGCTCTGCTTCTGGCCGCCTGGCCAGTAGCAGAGCGCGGCAGAGCTTGCGCATGCGCGGTAAGGTGCCCGGCGTGAAGCTGTACTGCTTACACGTCCGGGTTCCCTTACCCGTGATGGAGGCGGCTGCACCCGTCCCCCGATCCGAAGATCGGCGGCGGGTGCCGACATCGCTGGACTCCAGGACAGGTAAGTGTCCTAATATTAAAAGTCAGCAGCTACTGTATGTGTAGCTGCTGACTTTTCATTTTTTTTTTAGCCCTCGGACCTCTGCTTTAACCCTTCACAAGAGTTCATTATTTCCAGTATTTTGTTCCTTTCAGGTTAAAGTGATTGTAAAGTCTCATGTTTTTTAAAAAAAAACAAACATGTCATAATTATCTGCTGTGTTGCAGTGGATTTGTACAGAGGAGCCCGGATCCTGCTCTTCTTGGGTCCCTCCTCTGTGCTCCTGGCCCCTCCCTCCTGTCGAGTGCCACCACAGCCCAGCAGCTTTATGGGGCACCCGAGCCGAGCTGCAGCTCTGTGTGTCCATTCAAACATGAAGTTGCCATTTGACCCCGCCCCCTCTCTCCCCTGATTGGCTAACTGACTTTGATTGACGGCCACTGGACCCAACCAATCAAGAGGAGAGTCCAGGACAGCTGATGGAATCGTGGACATTGCTGGATAGAGAGGTGGCTCAGGGTAAGTATTAGGGGGGCTGCTACACACAGAAGTTTTTTTTTTATCTTAATGCACAGAATACATTAAGATAAAAAAAACCTTTTGCCTTTACAACTCCTTTAAGTCTTGGTTAAATCATGGTCAAAGATGCTAAATTTCCAACATACTTTGTTTTCTCTTCCGTTAACTGACAGACGCAGCATTCTTATGACACATGGGGTTATGCTCATCCTACTAGGAGTAGACTAGGAAAAAACAAACAAAAGCATAGGTTGGCCTCACCTTAGCATATAACCCCCTGCCCTGTGCAGCACATCAGTTTTTATTTGCCTAGTGCAAGGAGTAGACCTGGTTCCCTTTGGGATCTGCGGTCTCCTAAAGATTCGTCTGATGAAGACTGCTATCAAGAAGCTGGCTGGTGGTATAGAGGATATCTCGAATCCAGATCTTTCCCCAGTCCAGCCGACACTATGCGAACGCCCTTAGGGGTGCCCACCGCATAGCGCCCATTCCATGCGGGCGGCCAGTGGCTAAAACCCACTAGAGCCCAGTGACTGGTACGCCTGTCCAGTGTCCTGGCCAGCAGCATGCCTCCCCTAGGGGATGGTAGGTCTGCTCCGGTGGCTACCCTCTGCGCCCGTCAGGATTGGTGAGTGGATCCCTCTTTCGCCCTAGCAGCGAGAAGAGTGGGCACCTGGGCAGCTTTTGGGGTAGCCGGCCGGTGGGGGTCCATTGGAGGGACTTTTAGGGGTACCCCTGTGAGGTTTATCACCCGTACCAACAATCCACCCCAGGGACAGCTAGGGGCGGTATTTGGGGGAGTTCTTTCCCCAGGCTGGGGTACCCATTCTGAGGGGCCCCCAGAAACACCCGCCCCCCCCTCTTTCCTCAGGGGAGGATTGAGATCTAGAGAGCGCCTCAATGGTCACGCCTGTGGACCTTTCAGAGAGGGAGCAACGACCATTCCCTTGGAGTGGCCTCCGTCCCTCAGGGAGGCGGCCGATCGCCGCACAGGGCAGTGTCTAAAGCACTATGCTTGTTGGCTAGGTCAGCCATGCGGCCGGCGCTAGCAGCAGCAATGGTGGCACAGTGTCTCCGTGAGCGCGCTGCCGCACTGCACACTGATTTATCTGGTGAAGGTGCACAGGCTGAAGTACAGCGGACACAACATTTGGAGGAAGGTCTCAGCTGCATATGCCATGCTGCTTTGGATATTCTTCCCATATTGTCAAAAAAGGCTGTTTTTACAATTGTTATCAGGCGGGTGCTGTGGCTCCGCTCTTGGTCGGGCGACCAGGCTTCAGAGAAGGTTCTTGCAGATCTTCCCTTTCAGGGAGGGCGTCTGTTTGGCCCACAGTTGAATGAAATCACTAAGGATTTCACGGGAGGGAAGAGGTCTTTCCTTCCAGAGCCAAAGCGGCAGGATTTTCGCCGTAGGCAGGGCCCCGTCTCCTCGGGTAAGAAAAGGTTTTTCGGACACCCGGCTCAGCGGGTAAAGGCCGGGAAGGCTTTCGCGGGGGCACAGTAAAAGCGCCTGGCAGCATAGATCCGAAAAAGCAAAAGATAAATCACCCTCCGCATGATGGGTTGCCCCCGCCCGACTCACGGGTGGGGGGGGGGGCGGTTGCTGGGGTTCGCAGACAGATGGGCTGCTCGCATCACCGATCGGTGGGTACTGGAGATGGTGTCCTCCCCTCAAACTTAGGGCTCCCTCGAGGGCGTCGGGAGGCGCTTCTTGGCGCTGTTTGGGCACTTGCCGAACAGGGAGTGATTGTATCGGTACCCATGGTGGAAAGATTTCACGGATTTTATTTCAAACCTTTTTGTGGTGCCCAAAAAGGGCGGTGTCAGACTAGTTCTGGACCTGAAGGCGTTAAACTGCTTCGTAAAAACTAAGAGTTTCAGGAGGGAGTCCATTCGCTCGGTTGTAGCCGCCCTGCACCAAGGGGAATTCTTGGTGTCCCTGGAGATCAGGGATGCATATCTCCATGTTCCAATCTGTCTCAGTCATCAGCGTTTCCTGCGTTTCGCAGTGGGAGGCCTGCATTACCAGTTTGTGGCACTTCCCTTCGGGCTGGCCTCGTCTCCCCGGGTGTTCACCAAGGTGGTGGCCCCAATGCTGGCGCTGCTGAGACAGAGAGGTATCGCGGTTGTAGTGTACTTCGACGATTTACTCCTGAGAGCAGAGTCTGCTGCAGCTCTGGAGGAGAACGTGGCAATCACGGTGTCCACGTTAGAGGAATTCGGTCGGCTGATCAACCTGCAGAAATCAGCAGTGACCCCATCTTGCCGGCTGGAGTACCTGGGTCTGATTCTGGACATGGTACAGGCAAGGGTGTTTTTTTAACACCGAGCAGGCTCCTAAACACTTCAGGCAGCAGGGCGAACCCTGTTGTCACGCCAGTGGTTCTCCTTACGGTTCTGTATGCGAGTGTGGGGCTCATGGTGTCGACTTTAGAAGCGGTACCTTACGCCCAGAGTCACACTCGGTCCCTGCAGAAGGCGATTTTGTCACAGTGAGACAAATCTCCCCTATCCCTAGACAGGCCGGTCAGGTTGGATCAGCAGTCCCGAGGATCTCTGATTTGGTGGATTCGGGCTCCGACCCTAAGATTGGGGAAATGTTTTCCCCCCTCAATTGGTCGATAGTAACGACGGATGCCAGCCTATCGGGCTGGGGAGGAGTCCTGGGTCAGTCCTCTGCCCACGGTCATTGGTCAGTGCTGGAAACTTGTCTTTTGATAAATGTACTGGAGCTGAGAGCGATCAGGCTTTGTCTGTCATTGGTCAGAAAAGCTGCGAGGTCTCCCTGTCCGGGTTTAGTCGGACAATGCCATGGCTGTGGCGTAGGTGAACCATCAGGGCGGAACAAGAAGCACAGCAGCAGCCGCAGAGGCGGCTCTGATCCTTCGGTGGGCAGAACTTCACGTGCCAGCTCTCTCTGCAACCTACATTCGAGGCGTGGAAGACTGGCAGGCGGACTGTCTCAGCCGCCGGACTCTGGATCAGGGGGAATGGTCCCTACATCCAGAAGTGTTCCGCCAGATTTGCCTCAAATGGGGCATACCGGAGGTGGACCTCATGGCCTCCAGGTACAATCACAAGGTACAGACCTTTGTGTGCAGAACAGAGATCCGTTGGCGGTCACCTCGGACGCACTGGTAGCGCCCTGGGGTCGGTATCAGCTACTGTGCAGCTTTCCTCCTCTAAAGCTTCTTCCGCGGGTTTTACGGAGGATAGAAGCAGAGGCAATCCCGACAATCCTGGTAGTTCCGGATTGGCCTCGGCATCCTTGGTACGCCAACGTAGTAAGGATGGTGGCAGATGTTCCGTGGCGTCTTCCGCTTCACGAAGACCTACTGTCTCAGGGGCCCATCTGCATCCTGCTTTACCCTCGCTGGCCTTGACAGCTTGGCTATTGAGTCCCAGGTATTGAGGGATAATGGTGTCTCTGACTCCGTAATTCCCTACTATGATTAAAGCACGTAGGGGTGCCTCACGTAAAATTTATCATAGGACCTGGAAGGCCTATATTACCTGGTGCGAGGCAGGGGGTTGGAACCCCCGCTCTTATATAGTGTCCAGAGAACTGTCATTTTTACAGCAAGGGCTGGACAAGAACCTGGCGTTAAGTATGCTCAAGGGGCAAATTTCGGCCCTGTCGGTTCTTTTTCAACGACCCTTGGCGTCTCATTCATTGATCCGTACATTTGTACAAGGAGTACGTCATGTGGCTCCTCGGATATGGTCGCCTCTGGCTTCGTGGGATTTGAATCTGGTGCTTTCTGTGCTGCAGAAACCGCCATATGAAAAAAATAGGGACATTCCCTTACAACTGTTGTCGCAGAAAGTGGCCTTTCTGGTGGCTATCACATCCGCCAGGCGGGTGTCGGAGTTGGCAGCATTATCCTGCAAGTCACCTTACTTGGTCCTCCATAAGGACAAGGCAGTTTTGCAACCTTTCCCGTTGTTTCTTCCAAAGGTGATTTCTTCTGTTCATTTAAATGAGGATATTATTCTTCCCTCATTGTGCCCGCATCCATCACATCCCAAGGGATTTGAACTGCATTCCTTGGATGTGGTGTGGGCTTTGCGGGTGTATTTATTTTCTACAGCTTCTCTTCGGAAGTCTGATTCTTTAGTTGTGCTGACGGAAGGTTTGCGCAAAGGCATGGCGGCCTCGTCAGCTACCGTGTCACGTTGGATACGGAAGGCCTTGACTCATGCTTGGGAGATTTGGGGCAAGGTTCCCCCGTTTCCGGTCACGGCTCATTCCACCAGGGCAGTTAGTGCTTCCTGGGCATTTAGACACCAAGCCTCGGTGTCTCAGGTGTGCAAGGCAGCCACTTGGGCCTCAGGGCACACGTTTACTAAGTTTTACAAAATTGATGTTGCAGCATCCTCGGAGGCTGCTTTTGGCCGCAAGGTATTACAAGCGGCAGTATAGGCGCGGTTAGCGCCGCCTAAGAGGGCGTTTTTCTGTTGGGTACAGTTGTTATAATTTTGCCCACCCCTCTTGATTGGCACAGCTTTGGGACGTCCCCATATGTCATAAGAATGCTGCGTCTGTCAGTGAACGGAAGAGAAAAATTGATTTTTTTTTTATAACTTACCGTAAAATCCTTTTCTCTGAGTTCACTGACAGACGCAGCACCCACCCCTCTGCGTTGAGTTTGTATGGCTTGTTACGAACTGATGTGGTGCACAGGGCAGGGGGTTATATGCTAAGGTGAAGACGGCCCCCTGGGAGGGGCCAACCTATGCTTTTGTTTGTTTTTGCCTAGTCTACTCCTAGTAGGATGAGCATAACCCCATGTGTCATAAGAATGCTGCGTCTGTCAGTGAACTCACAGAAAAGGATTTTACGGTAAGTTATACAAAAAATCCATTTTTTTTGTCCACGATCCCCTGAAGTTAGCTCATTGTCACCTGAAGTGACCCTTAGCATACATTTTTCATGCATTAATGCACGCTGAATTAAGGCAGCCCTTCAGCTCTGAATGCAACCTTAGCAAACCCGATTGCACCAAAAAAAATTACCCACACTATTTTTGGCTGGCACATCGCACCACAATGCATGTGCGTTCACGTATGTATTTTGTAGCATGCTGAAGAGCAATGCATTTGTATATACTTTATATGTGCAATGGGGTACCATTTAGAATGAATTCCACTGCTGTGCAGTGTGCAATTACAAGTATGGTAATATTGCATTTAAAACAGGGGTTTTTATGCCCATTACTGCAAGCATAAACATACAAATACAGCTTTAGGAATCCTGGCTGACATCTTAAAGGGAATGTAAAGTCAGTTGATAATTAAATATGTAAACAGAGTCAGACATTTTTCCTCATTACCTACTCAGGCTCTCTTCTCTGCTGTGCAGCGCAGTGCTTTATTAGGAGGACTTCTTGTCTAATATGATGATTACTTAAATGCATTGACAGCATAATCTGTGGAACATGATATAAGAGAGAGATTAACCACTTCAATACTATGCACTTAGAACACTTTACTACCAGACCAATTTTCAGTTTTCAGTGCTGTTGCGCTTTGAATGACAATTGCGCGGTCGTGCGACGCTGCACCCAAACAGATTTTTTATCATTTTGTTCCCACAAATAGAGCTTTCTTTTGGTGGTATTTGATCACCCCTGCAGTTTTTATTTTTTGCGCTACAAATAAAAAAAGACCGAAAATTTTGAAAAAAAAAAAAAATTCTCTATTTTTGTCACAAAACTTTGTAAATAAGCAAATTTTCTCCATCACTGGTGGGCACTGATATGGCAGTACTGATTGGCACTGATGAGGTGGCACTGATGATGAGGCACTTATATGCAGCGATGATGAGCACTGTCAGGCGGCACTGATAAGCAGCACTGACGGGTACTGAGAGGTGGCACTGATATGCAGCACTGATGGGCACTGATATGCAGTACTGACGGACACTGCTAAGCGGCACTGATGGGCACTAATAGACAGCACTGATTGGCACTCATAGGCGGCACTGGGCACTGATAGGTGGCACTGATGGGCACTGATAGGTAGGCACTGGTAGGTGGCAATGGTGGGCACTGATATGTGGCACTGGTATGCATTGATAGGGGCACTGGTGGTCACTGATAGGGGCACTGGTGGGCATATACATTGATAGGGGCTCATTCCCTGGTGGTCTAGGGTGGCATCTGAAGGTGGCACTGAGTGCCATCCACATTGGGCAGTATGTCACTTACCTGGTGGTCTAGAGGGGTCTCCCTGGTGGTCCAGATCGGCTCCCTGGTGGTCCCTGGTCGGCTCCCTGGTGGTCCTGGGTGGGCGCATCCCTGGTGGTCCCTGGGCAGGCTCCCTGGTGGTCTACGGTGGCGATCCAAGGGAGGGCTGTGCTGATAAATCATCAGCACAAACCCTCACTGTCAGAGATGCAGCCGATCGGCTCTCCACTGATCAGGTCTGCAGACCTGAGTACAGGAAAGCCGATAAACGGCTTTCCTGTATTACACTGTGACCAGCCGTGATTGGTCAGGGCTGGTCACATGGTAAAGTGCTTCGGATCGAAGCACTTTACCGAGATCGGTATTGCGGGGGGTCAGACTGACCTCCCACACCACCGATCGCCACGATGCGCGCCCCCCCCGGGCGCGTGGTGGCTTGTTATCCTGAGGACGTCATATGACGTCCAGTCAGGATAACTGAGCCACTTCCCAGCCGTCATTTTGCATACGGCGGTCGGGAAGTGGTTAAAGATCATTTAAACCTGAATATAACAGTAAAATGATTTTGGAGCTCAAAGCAGTAAGATTAAAAATAGATTTAATCAAAATAGTACTAAGAGCAGTGCTGTAGGCTTAAGCAAGCAAATACCTCGCTCTGCCAGTTTAATATAGTTAAAAAGCTGGGATCTTGTTACTATGGGTTACTTCACACCAATGCTCTTTTCACCCCCTGTTAATTAAACGGATTACATAATCAAATAGAATGCAGAGTTTGTAATTATGTCATAATGTACTACTCTTCCACGTTAGAGTCAGGGGAATATCTGCTGCTTGGGGGCCAAGAGCATTTAGTGCATAATCATTTAAAAGGTCCTGCTAAATGCACTTTATAATCTAAGTCATAATAAGGGATTTACCGACACAGCAGGAGTAAGAGTGTGTTAATTAAAATGTATAAACTCTTGGGGTCATCCTCAAGAACGGGCTGCACTTTGCTATGTGGATGTGTGTGGTTTTCACGTGGGATTTAGAAGAAATCAGAGTAATGTGCCAATGATGGTTTCAGATGGAAGCAATGGAAATTCTAATTATGGCTTTACGACGGTGAGAGCTTAAAATGTGAGGAACAACTGCTGCTTCGAATAGTAACAAGCTAGGTAAATTGGCATTTTCAGTTTTATGGACCTCTGTAAGGATGAGCACATAGAAATGCTGGATGTAATGCCCATCCAGTGCCATTATCTCATTGGTCCAATGTCAACCCAGTACACTGAGATGGTACAGTGTTCGATGAAACCTCTGGCGTATCTGAGACATACAAAATGCCAGTGGAACATTCAGCTAACCGGCATCCACCAGCACTGATCCTTAAATTACTACTTTGAAAGTGCTCCTGAACTGTCCCACCTAGCACAACGTATTTTTTTATTACCCTTGTAAGGAATCCTATGTCTTACCTAAGCTAATTACTGCACTATAGCTTCAAGCATCTTTTCCAGTAATAGTGCAGTGTATGTTTTTAGTGGCAAAACTGCGAGCGTTCACAAAAAAAGGAAGTCTTGTTGCAGATATTTTGCAGCATATTTGAAATGTCTGTAGAATCTGTCTGCAGAATAGTACTCAGAAGGTTGGTCTAAAATGTCAGTGCGTGATCTTACAGCCTTGAAAGGTGCTTTTTAGCCATTGTGGGCATTTCTATAATCTGTACAACAGATAAAAGATCTGCCTTGTTTGGTTATAGCCCAATCATGCTCTGGAATTGCATAGAATGGCATTCCATAACACACTGAGAGTAAAAGGCAACACACCCATGCTGTAGTGCACCACAACACATGTGGCATGTATTGTGTTGCTCTGTTACTGTAAGTTGGCAGCCCAATCATAATCACCTGTTAATGCACTACACAACACATGGCAGACCACAAAGGTATGAATCCAGCCTAAGTTTTAGGCCTTGTATAACAGCAGTGTTTATGGAAATCTTTTGCATAATGTTTGCAAAGATTTTAGTGATCTTTTAGAGACTTAGAAACTTTCATGAAACCTTGTTATACTCACTGTGGAACGTTAGAGATTAATCCTATGATTTGTGTAAAAAGGCTGTATGATCCTAACCTCTGATCCTCCCCTTCTTCCACTGCCCCCAATCCATCTGCTGATAGTAAAGAGCATTTGGAGTCACTCTGCACATGCTCGGTTTGGTGTGTATTGCTAGAGAGGTTTTGGGAGGGTGCATGTGATCAGCACTGGGCCAATCAGCACTGTCCAGACAGAGGGTCAGGGGTCCGGCAGCCTCATAGGACAATCAGAATAGAATGAAAACTCCTCCTACAAGCTTTATCACTGATAGTCACAAGACAGCTATATACTGCTGATGAGAAAAGGTATTTTCTCATCAGCAAAGGTAAAAGATATTCTGTGTACTGTGGGAGACCAGATATAGTGAATGCAGGATCCTGGGTTAAGTAACACTTTACCAAGCTTCAGCATTGATTGTGACTTGTTGAAAGCTTGCTATCATCTTGTTAAAAATAGCAGCCAGCGCTCCTATTATTATCAGTGTTGAATTCCCCCAAATTGGAGCATGGGTTAAACATTTCTACAAAGCTACTAAAAGCTTTATGTTTAGGCCCCTCAGGAGCTTATGCCATAATCTGTAAGTATGCACAGCACATTTGTACATTATATCACACTTACTTCACACAGTGCTCTTCTCCAGTGCTGTTCACTATCTCACTCATCAATCTGTCACTGGCTCTGGTGGCTTATCTGGTTGTTCTTCCTGGTTCGGCATCTTTTTTTCTTATCTGTTGGTCTCATAGGGATGGCATCACTCCATTGCATTCTCACAAGAATGACATATAGACAGTGAAATTGATGGTCACAAGAATCTGACAATCGAAAAATGCTCATAGGTGGACAAGTGTGTCTGTGGGAAGTATCTGTGTAAGTGTCTGGTCTCTGAATTACAGTATACTCTTCTTTTGCCCATGTATTGGGACCTGTCCACATGCATAGTAGATTCTGATGATTAAAAGAGAAAATGCACAGTGCAGCCTAATGATATCATTGTCCCACAATGATTCACTTGCCCCATTCCTGCTAGAGCTAGTTATACTCCTGACCCCACCATTTTACTAATTAAAATGTAAATGTCTAGAAATGTCACATTCAGATATTCTGTACTTGCTTGTATACGAGTTTAAAAGGTTTGCAGAGACAAGAAGACAATTTAAAGTGTTACATTATAGATGAATATTAGTCAAATACTTTTATCTGTTCTCTAGTGCTGTGAACAAGCAATTGAAGACAAAAGAAATCCAAAGCTTATTTAAGCCTTTTTTGTAATTAGTCTGCCAATCAATATGGCTTAGACATCGTAAAACATGTGTAGAATAAAATATATCAGTTTAATGACTTGGGATTGATGAGAAAAAACTCTTTTGAACATTTTCAGAAACTTGATGTTTAAAATGGTCTGTCATTATTGAAGAGTTAAAGGACAATTATTGCAAAAAAAAAAAAATTATATATATATATATAAGGTGCTCAACATAATTGAGTACACCCCTTTTGAAAAGTAAGATTTTAATCAATATCTCAATGAACACAAGAACAATTTACACAATTTTCACAAAACTGAGTTTTATAGACTATTTGTTTAATTCATTATGGTTAGGTTAATAATATAACTTTACGTAAATTACAAAATCTTCAGTTTTACTCAAATTAGTTGATGCAAAAATGAATACACCCCGCAACAAAAACTACTACATATATCTTGTATGACCTCCATGATTTGTAAGGACAGCACCAAGTATTCTAGGCATGAAATGAACAAGTTGGAGACATATTGCAACATCTTTTTTTTTTCTTTCTTCAAGAACATCCTCTTTTAGAGCCTGGATGCTGGATGGAGAGTGATGCCGAACTTGTCTCTTCAGAATTCCCCATAGGTGTTCAATTGGGTTCAAATCAGGGGACATACTTGGCCACCGAATCACTTTCAGCATCTTTCAGAAATGCAGTGGCCTTAGATATGTGTTTTGGATCTTTGTCATGTTGGAAAAGTGCGCGACGACCAAGGGCATGGAGTGGTGGTCTCATCTCCTCTTTCAATATGGAGCAGAACAGATTCTGAAAGGAAAGTAAAGGTTTTCTGACAAATCTGTTGGGGTGTATTAATTTATGCTGAGCACTGTATATATATATATATATATATATATATATATATATATACACACACACACACATATATACATTGTATTCTCATAACTGTATGCAGTTTACATGTAATACTGGTTTTCATTATAGGAATGTATTTTTTTTATTTCACATGCACTTATGTATATATTCCCTACATTTACATGCAGACCAAGCTGTGCAGCAAAAGTGATAGGGACTGGGGCAAACTAAACACTGTCAGGGTTTAAAAGTCACTTTTTGAACCTTTTTTGAACCATCATTCTTCCAAATGATAGATAAACTCAGCATGCACACATTTGCATGGGGAAAGTTTTTTCCTTTTTCCATTTAAAAGAGAAAAATATATTCTAAATCACAAGGATATTTTCCAGCTTGTTCCTATAAAAATTCCTTTATGAGATTGAAAGTGTCT
Source organism: Glandirana rugosa (assembly GCA_018402905.1). Lineage (NCBI taxonomy): Eukaryota > Metazoa > Chordata > Amphibia > Anura > Ranidae > Glandirana > Glandirana rugosa. The sequence continues at coordinate 1,781,267 of BLSH010102277.1, forward strand.
AGTGCCACACCACAATATGACCCAACTGCAACAAACAGCCCAACACTGGTAAAACTGCTTGTTTATATCAAGTAATATATGCTCAAAATAAGGCTGGGTGTAGGTAGGTAACTGTCTCCATTTCTACCTGGCTGGGGCCTGCTTTTGACTAACATGTCTGCAGGCTGGCCAGAGGCCTGGATTTGTTGGAGGAGTCTGGAGCATATAATGCTCCATCCTCCTCCCTTTCAGCGTTGGCTTGGCTTCTTGGTCTGTTGAAGCAGCCGCGCGATGTTCCGGTTATGCGGACTTCCGGGTTGTATGGGCAGCTTGGTGGTGACAGGTGCAGGGGTTGCATCGACATCTACAGGTACAATTGGGGGGGGCGGGGGGGCAGAGCATTTCGCCGATTCCC
>BLSH010102277.1:1798539-1816685 GCA_018402905.1 Glandirana rugosa
CTCCCCCTCTCCTCTTGTGGGTGAACTCAGCGGATCCGCCGGGCTCGCCTTCACCCTCGACCCTGTCATTTGGGGGGGGGGGGGAGTAGGTACCTAGTTTTGTCAGAAACCCAGCTCCCACTTCCGCTCGGGCCGCCTAGGCGACTCAAGTGGGTGTTCTCCTCTCCCCCTCCTTCCCTGCAATCTTCTGGAACACGTCACAGGTTCCAGAAGATTGCCCGGCCTTTGAGGAGGTGCAGCACGCCTCGCGCATGCGCAGTGCGCACCCGGCTGTAAGGGCTCTTTCACACTAGCGGAGGCCGTTTTGACAGGCTCCGCTGCTCAGCGGGGATCCATCCGTTTATCCCCGCTTAGCAGATGACAGGAGCGTCTCTGCACTCCATGCAGAGACTGACCTGTCAGAGCTCCATTCTCCTCTATGGAGAATCGGATGAACAGAGACCATCTGTCCGTATTCATCCCATCCGATCCGCCAGACGGATGGAAAATAGGGTTTCCATCCATCTGTTTTTGGTGGATCGTAGCGGATCGGGTGTCAGCGGACATGTCACCGCTGACATCCGTCGCTCCATAGAGAGCAATGGAGCATCCGTTCGGGTCCGTCTGAAAAACTGACAGGCGGACCCGAATGATCCGCCTGTGTGAAAGGGGCCTAAAGCCGCAAGCTGTCACAGCCGGCTGCCACACTTGTGATGCCGGCGCTGGGGGGAGGCGGGGGAGAGGAGCAAGGCTTCAGCGGCCGCATGGCTGGATCATGGGACAGATGAGTGTGTGTTTATTAAAAGTCAGCAGCTATACTTTTTATAGCTGCTGTCTTTTAATAAACGTAAAAACGACTGGAACTCCATTTTAACAAGCATCTACATCCTTTTTTTCCCTACAACAAAGTGTGTGTGCTGTCAGATGTATGTGTTGTGGTGCTTTTAAATGGTCAGGTGCTTTAAGGGTCCATTAGAAATTAATCAAAATACCTCAAAACAAATGCAAAATGTGCATGTCCAACTTACATTGATCCACTTTACAGTGCACACACTTAGATCTACCAAATTTATCAGGAAAAGAAAGTGTAAAAAGGATTTTGGTATGCAGTTAAAAAGTTCAGTAAACCAGCAGGTGCTAAAATTGCATATTTTGGTCTGGTCTGTTAGATTTTAATTACCTCCAGACATGAAGGAGTTAAGCCTTTGTATAAATTACATTTATCTGGAAATTTGATTATGATCCTTTTTGTTTTGACCGAATGACCTCAAAACATATAAAATGTATTGATTTATCATACCAGAGTTCAGATTTGAGCTTATCTATCTGGATTTTTATCATTAGGCTATTTATATCAAAAAGTCAATGTCTTTGTGTCCAACAGCGAGAGTACAATTTTATAGCTAATTGAAGAGAAAAAAAGAAAAGCATGTATTTCAGAGATGATTATTCTATTAGGGAGATGTCACTATCAAAGTTCTAGAAAGGTATAAAAATCCACTTTATTCCTGCTGTACAGAACAAGTATTGTATATTACTGTTTTCTGCAGCAAGCACCCACACGCTGGCACAGCAGCCACCTGGTGGTGATATATGTCCATGATGATAATTTCCTGCTACTTTCAGCAAAGCTGTTACTATGGCTATGAAGAACAGAGATCATGCTCTTGCACTCATGTGAATGTATTAATTATCAGTAAAATGTGCTTTTACAAAGGGGAAAAAAAAATCAATTTTCAGGATTCCTTTAAGCACAAGTGGTTCTCCTGTGACAAAGCTTCTGAAAATACTTAAGGTAAAAGGTAAAGTGGCAATGTACATTAATCTGGTGATTCAGTCACTAAAAGCTTCTTCAGGGCAGCTCTGGAAAAGTTGTTAACTTTGTACTATTAATGCATGAGGGTTTTGAATAAAGATGAACATAATCTCCTCTGAGTGCTTGGTACTGGCCATGTTTAATAAATGTACACCTGTTGACACATGCATTAGTTATGCATTATATATACAGTGTGTATATATATATGTGTGTGTAGTACATTGCAAAATAGCCTAAAAAAATGAACAGAGAGGCTTTTTGTTGTATACATGATCTACAAATACATGTTAAAGCCACATATTTGCACCAAGGCATCTCTGTAGAGTGTGGTCTCTAATTCAGCACAATCTGAGCCTCCAACTATGAGGCATATAAAAGCAGTGTACAAACTAAAAGCATGCATACCTGGAGGCAGCCCCTTCTTCCATAAAGGTACAGAAAAACATCAGATGTCCGGGCATCACCTTTACAAGGCAGCTAAAGGCCCCTTTCACACAGGGCATACTCTGTCACGCGGATCCACCTGCTCAGCGGGTGATCTGTCTGCTGATCCTCACTGAGCAGGTGGATGACAGGTCTGTGCCCGTTCTGCATAGAACAGCCCACTGTTCTCTGTGGGGCTGTTGAATGGAAACAGACTGCCTGTCCATTTCCATCAATCTTTCATCCAATCCGATCTTTTCCCGTCCGTCTGTTTTTAGCTGACAATCACTGCTCCATAGAGCGCAATGGATGGTCCAATCGGGTCCGCCTTGAAAACTGACAGATTGACCCGATCAGTCAGTCATTGTGAAAGGAGCCAAAGACCTCCATTGTGTGTCTGCAACAAAATAAAATCGCCAACCATCCATTTTAAAACCTAGCAAAAAAAAGAAAGGAGCATGGGCAGTGTAGAGCAATACAAAGGTGGTACCCAGCACACTTTCAAGCTAGCCATCAAAAAACCTTACTAAACTGTCTCAAATACTCACAGTACACACACACACACGCAACTTCATAACTACTGACAGGTTAAGTGAATAACATTGATTATCTCATTACAATGACATCTGAAAGGTGAAATATATTATGCAGCAAGTGAATATGTTGTTCCTGAAGTTGATATTCTGAAAGCAAAAAAAAATGTCCTTTGCAGCTTATTACGTATGGGTTTTGTAGCCGCAGACCAGTACAGTTGGCCATGGTGACCCATGTCCACAGCCAAAAGTGCGTACAATGAGAAAACAATGAAGTGTGTTTCCTCCATAGCAAAGACAAACCCTGGAGCCTCTTACCATGTGTGGGTGAGAAACCTAGGTGACACTTATAATACAGTGCCCTGCTGGTCAGCGCTAGTGATATATATATATATATATATATATATATATATATATATATATATATATATATATACATACACACACAGTATCTCACAAAAGTGAGTACAGCTGTTAGAAGACTGTGCTAAGGGTTAATTGCATTTGGGTGTGTTCCCTCTAGTTGCTGAGAAGCAGCTCTATTTAAACTTCCTGCTTCCTCTAGCAGATGCTGTCTGATCTACAGCGTATTGTGTGTATTCCTGAGCGTCCTGTATTGGTTCCTCTGTTCCTGTGACCCGGATTGCCTGTCTTTGCTGATTTCTGCCTGCACCGACCTTTGGACTGCCTACGACCACTCTCTTGCCTAGCCCTTCTGTACCTTGCCTGCCTGCCTGTTGACGACCCTGCTTGAATCCGACCATCCATCTGCCTGCTCCTCTTGTACCGCACCGCCAGCTTGTTTCACGACCCGGCCTGTACGACCATTCTTCAAGTGCACGAGTGCTCCAGCGGACTTCTACCAACACCAGTGGCCCAGTCCGACCCTCGTGCCATCCTGCACTCCCGAGCCACCTGTCTACTCTACCAGGGGTTCCCGAGTCAGGGTAGTAAGGGAGGTTACCTACTGCATAAGTCAGGCTCATCCACCAGGTACGTGACAACAGCCCTCACATTTTTGTAAATATTTTATTATATTTTTTCATGTGACAACACTGAAGAAGTGACACTTTGCTATAATGTAAAGTAGTGAGTGTACAGCTTGTATAACAGTGTAAATTTGCTGTCCCCTCAAAATATCTCAACACACAGCCATTAAAGTCTAAACCGCTGGCAACAAAAGTGAGTACACCCCTAAGTGAAAATGTCCAAATTGGGCTCAAAGTGTCAATATTTTGTGTGGCCACCACTATTTTCCAGCTCTCCCTTAACCCTCTTGAGCATGGAGTTCACCAGAGCTTCACAGGTTGCCACTGGAGTCCTCTTCCACTCCTCCAAAACCACATCACAGAGCTGGTGGATGTTAGAGACCTTGTGTTCCTCCACTTTCAATTTGAGGATGCCCCACAGATGCGCAATAGGGTTTAGGTCTGGAGACATGCTTGGCCAGTCCATCACCTTTACCCTTAGCTTCTTCAGCAAGGGAGTGGTCGTCTTAGAGGTGTGTTTGGGATCGTTCTCATGTTGGAATACTGCCCTCCAGCCCAGTCTCCGAAGGGAGGGGATCATGCTCTGCTTCAGTATTTCACAGTACATGATGGCATTCATGGTTCCCTCAATGAACTGTAGCTCCCCAGTGCTGGCAGCACTCATGCAGCCCAAGACCATGACACTCCCACCACCATGCTTGACTGAAGGCAAGACACACTTGTCTTTGTACTCCTCACCTAATTGCCGCCACACATGCTTGACACCATTTGAACCAAATAATTTTATCTTGGTCTCATCAGAGCACAGGACATGCTTCCAGTAATCCATATCTTTAGTCTGCTTGTCTTCAGCAAATTGTTTGCTGGCTTTCTTGTGCATCATCTTTAGAAGGGGCTTCCTTCTGGGACGACAGCCATGCGTATGGTCTGAGCACCGACAGGTTGACCCCCACCCCTTCAACCTCTGCAGCAATGCTGGCAGCACTCATACGTCTATTTCCCAAAGACAACCTCTGGATATGATGCTGAGAATGTGCACTCAACTTTTTTGGTCGACCATGGTGAGGCCTGTTCTGAGTGGAACCTGTCCTGTTAAACTGCTGTATGGTCTTGGCCACCATGCTGCAGCTCAGTTTCAGGGTCTTGGCAATCTTCTTATAGCCTAGGCCATCTTTATGTAGAGCAACAATTCTTTTTTTCAGATCCTCAGAGAGTTCTTTGCCATGAGGTGCCATATTGAACTTCCAGTGACCAGTATGAGAGAGTGAGAGCGATGGCACCAAATTTAGCACACCTGATCCCCATTCACACCTGAGACCTTGTAACACTAATGAGTCACATGGCACTGGGGAGGGAAAATGGCTAATTGGCCTAACTTTTTCACTTAGGGGTGTACTCACTTTTGTTGCCAGCGGTTTAAACGATAATGGCTGTGTGTTGAGTTATTTTGAGGGGACAGCAAATTTACAGTTATACAAGCTGTGCACTCACTACTTTACATTGTAGAAAAGTGTAATTTCTTTAGTGTTGTCAAATGAAAAGATATAATAAAATATTTACAAAAATGAGAGGGGTGTACTCAATTTTGTGATATACTGTACACTATATTGTCAAAAGTATTGTGACGGCTGACTTTACACACACATGAACTTTAATGGCATCCCAGTCTTAGTCCGTAGGGTTCAATAGTGAGTTGACCCACCCTTTGCAGCTATAGCAGTTTCAGCTCATCTGGGAAGGCTGTCCACAAGGTTTAGGCCTCATACACACGGGCGTATTGAAAAATGAGCAGTAACGTCAAACGCGATTTTATCAGCGTTATGCATTGACATCAATGCACATTTCTCTGCCTGTATTCAAAATCAATGGTTCCCTATGGGAGCCCATTGATTTGAATAGAAGTTGCACCAGAAGTCGGATCATGATGATCTGACTTGCGACACGATTTGAGTGCCGAGGATCTTGAAGGGGAACCCCCGCAAAAATGTGTGTGGGGTTCCCCCCCAAGAGGTACCAAGCCCTTCGATCTGGTATGGATTTTAAGAGGAACCCCCACACCGAAAAAAGGGCGTAGGGTCCCCCCCAAAATCCATACCAGACCCTTATCCGAACAAGCAGCCTGGCAGGCCAGGAAAGGGGGTGGGAAAGAGCGACTGCCCCCCCCTCCTGGACCATACCAGGCCGCATGCCCTCAACATGGGGAGTATGGGTGCTTTGGGGCAGGGGGGGCTCTGCATCCCCCACCTCAAAGCACCTTGTCCCCATGTTAATGAGGACAAGAGCCTCTTCCCGACAACCCTGGCCATTGGTTTCGGTGTCTGCGGGTGGGGCTTATCAGAATCTGGAAGCCCCCTTTAACAAGGGGGCCCCCAGATGCCGGCCCCCCACCCTATGTCAATGAGTATGGGGTACAACGTACCCCTACCCATTCACCTGAAAAAAGTGTCCAAAAAAACACACTACACATTTTTTAAAATATTTTATTAAATCAGCTCCGGCGTCTTCTCCCCTCTCTTCTCCCTCTCTGTCGTCTTCTTTCTTCTGCTCTTTTGCAGGGTCTTCTGCGGAGTTTCTGTCTTCTGCTCTTTTGCCGCTGTCTCCTTGGCTGGCTTCTCCCTCTTCTCTTCTGGAGATGTTGACTCGTCGCTCTCTCCCACTCGAATGCCAGGTCCGTGCTGCGCAGTTGCCTTATATTGGCATGGGGCAGGGCCACCCGATGATGTCATCCTGAGCCCCGTCCCTTATTTCACATCCTGGGGGGGCTTCACATCATAGCCCTGCCCCAAGATGTGACATCATAAGGGGCGGGGGTCAGGATGACGTCAGCAGGTGGCCCCGCCCCATGCCAATATAAGGCAACTGCGCAGCATCTCCAGTAGAGAAGAGGGAGAAGTCCATCTAGTTCAACCAAAAAAAAAAGAAAACAGAAAAATTATATATAACCATACAATCCCTTATACAATCCTCACCCACAGTTGATCCAGAGGAAGGCAAAAAAACTCCAGCAAAGCATGATCCAATTTGCCACAACGGGGGAAAAAATTTCCTTCCTGATCCCCAGAGAGGCTTTCTCGGATTCACCCTGGATCAAAGTTTACCTAAAAATGTTAGTACCCAATTATATTATTTACATTGAGGATAGAATCCAGGCCTTTTTTAAAGCGATCTACCGTGCTGGCCAAAACTACCCCTGGGGGGAGTCTATTCCACTTATTCACAGCTCTAACTGTGAAGAAACCTTTCCGTATTTGGAGATGAAATCTTTTTTCCTCTAGACGTAAAGAGTGCCCCCTTGTCATTTGTGATGACCTTAAAGTAAATAACTCCACACCAAGTTCACTATATGGACCACTTATATATTTGTACATGTTGATCATATCCCCCTTAATCTCCTCTTCTCAAGAGAGAATAAATTCAGTTCCTCTAATCTTTCCTCATAGCTGAGCACCTCCATGCCTCTTATTAGTTTGGTTGCCCTTCTCTGCACTTTCTCCAGTTCCCCGATATCCTTTTTGAGAACTGGTGCCCAAAACTGAACTGCATATTCCAGATGAGGTCTTACTAATGATTTGTACAGGGGCAAAATGATGTCTCTATCACTGGAGTCCATACCTCTCTTAATACAAAGGATTTTGCTTGCTTTGGAAACTGCAGCTTGGCATTGCATGCCATTATTAACCTTATGATCTACTAAAACCCCCAGATCCTTCTCCACAATGGATTCCCCCAGTTGTACTCCCCCTAGTATGTACGATGCATGCATATTCTTAGCCCCCAAATGCATAACTTTACATTCATCAATATTAAACCTCATTTGCCCTATAGTCGCCCAATTAGACAGTGCATTGAGGTCTACTTGTAAGTTGGAGACATCCTGTAAGGACATTATTCCACTGCATAGCTTGGTGTCATCTGCAAACATTGAAATAGTACTTTTAATCCCAGACCCTATATCATTTATAAATATATTGAAAAGTAAGGGTCCCAACACTGAACCTTGGGGTACACCACTGATAACCTTAGACCATTCAGAGTAAGAATCATTAACCACTACTCTCTGAATTCTGTCTTTTAGCCAGTTTTCTATCCATTTACAAACTGATCTTTCCAAGTCTGTAGACTTTACCTTACACATTAGCCGTGTGTGGGGAACGGTGTCAAACGCTTTCGCAAAATCCAAGTATTCAGCCACCCATCTGTCCAAGGTTTTACTTACCTCCTCATAAAAAAAAATCAGGTTTCTTTGACAACTTCTGTCTTTCCTGAATCCATACTCATTCACATAGAGTGGGGGGCCGGCATCTGGGGGCCCCCTTGTTAAAGGGGGCTTCCAGATTCCGATAAGCCCCCATTCGCAGACCCCAATAACCAATGGCCAGGGTTGTCAGGAAGAGGCTCTTGTCGTCATCAACATGGGGACAAGGTACTTTGAGGTGGGGCGCAGAGCCCCCCCTGCCCCAAAGCACCCATGCTTCCCATGTTGAAGGCATGCGGCCTGGTATGGTCCAGGGGGGGGGCGCTCGCTCATCCCCACCTCCTTTCCTGGCCTGCCAGGCTGCATGCTCGGATAAGGGTCTGGTAAGGATTTAGGGGGGGACCCTACGCCATTTTTTTCGGCGTGGGGGTTCCTCTTAATATCCATGCCAGATCAAAGGACATGGTACCTCTTGGGGGGGGGAACCCCACGCAAATTTTTGCGGGGGTTCCTCTTCAAGATCCTCAGCACGCAAGTCGGGAACCATCGATTTTGAATAGAATGCCTGACGAGGCTTAAAGCTGTGTATACAATGTTACGCAACGTTATTGAGCGGTTTGCCGGCTCAGCGTCAAAAACGCCATAACACTGCAACTTCGGAACGCGCCGGTCCTGCGTTCTAGTTACAGCTCACTAACGCTGACGCCCTCTACAGCTCAAAAACGTTGGCGTTTTTAAGGGGCCATTGAATAACATGAACAGCTGTAAAAAACGCTCAAAAATGTGGCTATAAAAAACACCTGTGTATGAGGCCTTAGGAGTGTGTCTATGGCAGTGGTTCTCAATTCCTGCCCTCGAGATCCACTAACAGGCCAGGTTTGCAGGATATCTCAAATACATCATAGGTGATATCATTTGCTGCTCAGTGATTGCAGTATTCAAGTCTGCATCTCCCCAAGGTAATACTTAATCTGGCCTGTTGGTGGGTCCTGAGGACAGGAGTTGAGAACCACTGGTCTATGGGAATGTTCAACAATTCTTCCAAAAGTGCATTTGTGAGGTCAGGCACTGATATTGGATGAGAAGTCCTGGCTCACAGTCTCCGCTCTAATTTATCCCAAAGGTGTTCTATCGGGTTGAGGTCAGGGCTCTGTGCAGGCCAGTCAAGTTACTCCACCCCCAAACTCGCTTATCCATGCCTTTATGGACCTTGATTTGTGCACTGGTCCCGTTGTGCTGCCTGTAACATCGTTCGGTATGACTGGTTTGATGGTGGGTCAGTGATGGTCTGGGGAGGCATATCCATGGAGGGATGCACAGACCTCTACAGGCCAGACAATGGAACCCTGACTGCCATTAGGTTTTGTGATGAAATCTTTGGACCCATTGTCAGACACTTCTCTGGTGCAGTGGGTCCTGGGTTCCTCCTGATGAGAGGACATCAATGGCAACCTTAATTTCATACTAGTTTGAAGATCCAATCTTTCACCCTTCTCATTCTGTCTTCTGAAAACTCTTCTGGAATTCTAATATATTTGCCTGCCTAATAGCTGTTAAAGTGAAACTTTACTTGTAAACAAAACGCTAAAAGCTAGAGCTTTTTGCGGAAAAGACTTTGAGTGTATTTTCTGTCCCAAAAAATCCACTTGCTCCTATGTTTGTTTTTTTATATAGTGTGCACTGCCTGTGGTGCATGTGCAGTGCAGTGTACATATCCCAGCATCTGTAAAATACTGAAAATGGAGTCTGGGCTGGGATGATAAAATTCCTGCCAGTGGAGAAGTGGTAGAAAAAATAATGGCGCCACAGTTAGACTGGCAGGAGACAGTAAGGAACAGATCTGAACTATCAGCACTGAAGGAGATCAAAGGGGTTGATTTACTAAAGGCAAATAGACTGTGCAATTTGCAAAGTGCAGTTGCTCCCGAGCTTTGTAAATTAGGTAAATATTCACGTTGCAAAGAATACCCACTCACGTGCAAGGAAAATAAATTAAAAAAAAGCATTTTTTCTTGATTGGGTGATGGAAGTCAGCAGAGCTTCTGCTCATTAACTAAGCTCTGGAGCAACTGCACTTTGCAAAGTGAACAGTTTATTTGCCTTTAGTAAATCAAACCAAAGAGTCTACGATAATTATGATATTAGCAGCAGACCTAAAATTCTGCTTTTAGATTAATATTGACCAAGATGGTCTTTCCAGCAAACAATAAAAAAATGATTTCTAAAGAGAACGCATCAACTTGTCTCACAATTGACTGCGTATTTCATCTATATGATATAAGCAAATTTCCTAAGAATTGCACTCCATGGAAAACATTCTGCCACCCACAGAGTACATCAGTTTGATACTCTAATATTAAGTTAGAAAATAGTAGTATGAGCTCATACAAAATCATTTTTCACATCACTAAACATTAATAAATAGCAATTCTAATGTAGTGTAGAGTTATCATTTGCTAAGCAGGATTATGAAACGTATTAAAAACTAATGATAAAACCAGTAGATCAGAAACTCTGGGAAAAATGTAAGCTGTTGTGCTGACCAGGCATTGATCCAGGGTTGGCTTTTGAGGGCACAGTGGCCATTGTGGAATGATCTGACTCTTGGCATGTTCTGGCCACCTATGTAGTAGCCTCTCTTTCATGCCCTCTTATTAGCTTAGTGCTTTTCACAGAACATTGCACATTGGCATCTGAGCAGCCATCTGTTCTCTTGCAACAAGACAGATGAATATCAAGTTCCACATTTGTGGATTATTGTATGTCATGTGCAGCCTCTATAACTGTCACATGCCATTTAGCTAACTAAGTGTAGACTGCATTTACTTTACTGGCTTAGCTTAGAAAATGGAAGCACACATCTAATTGATTCAAGAAACCCTTTTATTTTTAGTTTGCCTTATACAGTATATTTTAGTAAAGATCTCTTTTTTAGGGTAAAAACAAACAAAATCACAAAATATTTACCTTTTCTGGAGTGTTTTTCGGTTTTCGGCCAACATTTCCAGCTAGATCAATGGCATGTTTAAAAAGCAAGGTTTTCTTTCTGAAGAAAAAAAAAGGAAATCGACATGTATTGGCATTCCTCTCTGCGGAAGCTGTTGCTCTGAAAAAAATGTAGCTGTCTTTATCCATCTGTAGACACAAATAACGTTTGGTAAAATCTTACAATATATGTAATCGGGGAGAGAGATTAAATAAGGGTGGATTTGTACTTAAGAACGCCATGGTTACTTCTATGCATATATTTGGATCTTTGATAAATAAAATATTGGAAACAGGGGTACTGAAAAGTCTGAAATTGAAAGATTAATATTCCTGTATCTGATTTATTTTTGTATATAGCATTATAAAGTTACAGGTCAGTACTGAGCTCTAGAAGTGATAACCCATGAGGATGCTGAGGAGCAATGCTAATATAAAGTATGTACTGTACCATGTTTTTATGGATAGTGCAGTGCCACAGATGTCACTCCAAAATCTTGCCTCAGTTATGCTGTTGATTGAAGTGTAGCAAAAGTTGTGTAATTTTATCTACATATTGGATAATGTACAAACCCCTTTGATATGCTTACTTGGGTGACTGTAACACCTTGTTAAAGGTGATAATCTTCCTTCCTCTCCCTCACTGGTTTATATACGGTGATAATTATGGATCTATTTTCCCTGATGATATAAAGTGCTGGACCATTATATTGTCTGTAAAGGGCCATGACAGACAGGATCACATGCAGTACATCTACATTAAAGACTAAATAAGTGGGGAGGTTGTTGCAAGTTAGTGCACATTTTCTTATTTTGTATAAGGTAAGCTGAGCTTTAGAAGTTAAGAAAATGTAGATTGTGGGTATACTAGTGGTAAGGCTTTCACATTTGTATATTGGCCTAAATTGTATGTGAACTCTACCAATGGACATCTCTTATTTGCTCCCTTATTGGTCTAATATGCAATCCAAAGTGTTTTATTATATAACACTTTTATATATACACATGTTAATCTTGCTAAAATCTTGGCAGCTGATAACATTTTGTACACTCTTTTGCACTGAAATTTCAAGCTATGTATGCTCATTTCACATCTGATACCTTCAGAACACCTCCCCACTATGGTATGGAGAGAGATGAGGAGGCAGAGGTGTAGTCCAAACCAAGAAAGGCAGTTTTGAGTGATAACAGTTCTCCTCCATAAATACAGTGCAGTGAGTGAGCATTGTCACTATCAGACAGGAAACGTGTTACTAGCAGGATCACCAGATGAAAATAAAGGCATAAGAGTCTCAAAGAAAAAAAAATAATGCAGCCACCATGTCCAAGGACTGGTAAATTGCTATGTATAGTTGTTGGGTTTAAAATAGATATACTTTAAATTTTAAAGAGTTTTATTGTAAATACAGTCAAAAAGGTAGCGTGGCACAGTCCAGTGGTCAAATACAGGGATAAACAGGGTTGGCACTGAGTTACAGTTACAGTGCAGAAATAATGCAATGACATCCGCTACAATTAAATTTTAGATTGCAGGAGAGTGGCAATTACTTCACGTGCGGTCAATTAGCATACAGGCTTTTGGGTATATTTGACTGAGCCCCTGCTGAACAGGAAGACAAAGGTAAATATGATGTATGAACAACATTCTGCTTCTAAAGGAAAAGATAGAGTGCATGCATGGTAGCTACAGTTTTGGCAAAAGCAAATGGGGAATAAAGGGAATGGTGGTTCCAACCAAGAGAGAGTGAAGAGGAAGAAAGGTAGTGGGGGGGTGGGGTGGGAGGAAGGTCCATGCCATAGACCTAGGGCCTAACCACCAGAGGTTATGGCTACAATAAGGCAGGGTTAAAAAAAATCTGAGTCCATAGGAAACCCATGGAGGGAATATTTTTAGTGAATTTTCACGTGTACCATTTAGGATTCTAGATCACTTTTGGGTTTAGATATACTTTTATTTTCAAGTTCATTGACTTGACAGGCAAGTATGCTGCATGCTGTACATTTTTTTCAATAGTTTTTCATCAAAACTATTGTTCTTAAAGTTGATCATTGGTTACATGGTCACGTCATACCCTTTCATTTTATAACAATAACATTGCAAAAGCAGTTACTATTGACAATCCCATATAAGCTTACTTGAAAATATTTCTTTCATTTTGGGGGTTCTGTCTGTCTACTGACCATCTCTTTTCACAACTTCCTGAATTCCCTGCATGCCTTGTAGCTTCTCTATTTACATTCAATTACTAAGGACTCCATATCCCATGGTACCCTGCTGCCTGGAAGCAGTAACTCCTGTACTTGCTCTGCCTCCTTAGACTCTTCCTCTCAGCACCTCTGTAGTTCAGAAGGCAAGCTTTGTGAAACGTGTGGCACAGCAGTGACTACTTACAAAGCATAGTGAATGCGTGTCAAAGAATTTAAGGAACTGAATGTGTTGGGATCTTCACAAATTAAATTTACGATCTTCAAGATCATAAGAGTAGGCAAGAAATAAGTAAAATCCAATACGGGAATTAATATATAGTTTTATATTTTGACCATGTATACGCTTTAAGAAAATGTATACATATATACATGCACTAATAACAAGTAATGCCATATGATCTACTTTGGGTTTTCCATAATAAGGAAATATTATTTTATCATTATAAAGAGTTATTTAAATATGATGGAAAACCAAAAGTGGTATAGTACCTTTTCTCCAGAAGAAATATTTTTTCATTGCACTTTTGCCATAAGTAAAAAGTGGCAGATATGAATAGATGAATTTTGAATAAAGACAGACACATCTCTTACTATTGACTCTAGCGCAGCCTAAATCTCACTATCCATTGCATATTTTTCACTTCTAATATTTTTTTTTACCTTGATTTAGGGCAAATTGATGAAAATACACCATGTGAACAAGCTCTTAGATGAAAGATAAATGACCCCAAATGTATCCATAGCAGCATTTATAAAATGTCAAGGTTCTTAACAGCTCTAAAAATGTATAATAAATATTTAGTGATGACAGCTCTGAACTGGGTTATATTTTATATGAGAAGTTCACAGGACAATTGACCAGAAAAAAAATGAAGCTGATTGTCCTTTTACTAACTCATCTGTTTTTGCTGTACTGGATGCTGCAGCAAGCAACATGTACCAGAGGGGTTAAACTGTGTCATTTCAAAAGTATTCTTTGAAGAGATGATTTTTGCATAGAAGCAGCAGAAAATATCATCCCGTAAAAGCAACCAAGTGTGCCATATTTCAAGGGCATTTTTCACTAGTAATGAGCAGTCACAAAATGTGATTTAATAAATGCTATTTCAACCTTAAGGAACCTTGGATATCTAATGTTCTGAGAGCAGTGCTTATGCTGGGTCCATAGTGAAACCCTGAAATTGCTAATGAGATCTTTTTAAGCAATGACATGCTTTGCAAATTGTAACAAAGAAGAGTTTACAGAAATTGACGTGGGCAATTATGGAACAAGGTTAATGATCATATTCCTAAGTGAAATAGTTTAATGTTTCTGATATATACTGATTATATCAAATTATAACAGAGCACAAAACTGCTTGTCATCAGGCCTTCCATTACAAAGATGCACGGCCTCTCCATGCCTCTATAACTGTTTCTACCATTTTAGAATCTGGATTATGTTCATTTTATTTTATTATTTTCATTGTTCATCTGGTTATGTTTTGTACATATGAAATGCCTGTTTTTGTTTTAGCCTGTAGCCTGAAGACAGGAATTTCTAAAACAAGATGCTAATGTATTCATTGCTTTAGGGATGTTTGCAGTAATACTATTCATTCAGCTTAGAACGAGTTAATCAATTTGTCATACTTAACTATGTAAATTTCACTCCATCTAACATGATGGTCTGTTGTTGGGTACAGTTAATTATCTGAATATATTTTAATACTGCTTAAAGGATGGAACTATTATAATATAACCTGTTGTATTTGGCCTTGAAGCAGCCAAAATGTAATAGTTATCAGTGGTGGGATTTTGGAAAATGTTATGTAGTGTGATGGCATGCAGCAATAAACTACTAGAGAACGTGCGTGTCTGTAAATGGCCAGACTTTTTCAGTCTTGCAGATGACGGCGTTAATTGGCTCCAAATGACCAGGGCTGTCTTAATCTAAGCACATTTGAAGTTAATAAAATCGATGTTGGGGATAGCAGAAAGTATACTCTGACAATAACAACTGTCACCCTGAATTTGCTGTCATATTCTAACCTATGGCCTGGACCTAGTGATCATGAACATGTCTGAATAAGATTTTGCCACCCACTGACATGTTAAGTCACTGTGTATGCATGCCATAGGGGTTAATGTGTCTTTGTAAAGACTATAAAGGCCAGATAATTAGTCCAGATAATTAGTCCACTTGTTTGCTATTTAAAAAAAAAAAAAAAAAAAAAAAATATATATATATATATATATATATATATATGTGTGTGTGCATATACAATACTTTATTAATTCCATCAGGGACATTATTAAATAACAATATTAACAATTACTCTAAAAATTAAGATAAAAATAACAAATAAAAAAATATATAGTCACAATAAAGTAACAATAACAGAACATAATATGAAGTCACCACTAAAAGCAAGTTAGTATATACCATAACCATGAATTTAAAATATAAGTTTAAAACTAAACCATTAAATACTATACAGTAAATGAACTGTGCAATCCCATTAAAACACTGCACAGAATAAATAGTAACAATTAAACAAGGCGCAAAAAATGTCAGACTACAAGAATGCAAATATTGCACCTCCTATTACACTAAAGAATCCAACCTAAAACCTAATATTAAAGTTTTTGTAAATACAAAAGGTTTTTTTTTTTTTTACCTTACTGCATTCTTTACAGTGAGGTAAAAAAAAAAAAAAAATCTTATGCATGCAGCTTTTCCCTGCAGCCCCTTCTAAATACATACCTGAGCCCGATCTCAACCCAGCAATGTGCTTGAGATCCCAGGATCTCTTGGTTCTCTCGCTGCTCATTGGTTCAGATACAGCAGCGAGTTCCTGCTGCTGTCAATTAGAGCCAGCGACGAGGGAGAAGGGGCAGCGCCGAGCCCTTCTATGTGTGGATACACAGAGCAGGGTCCGGGAGCGAACACACATTACTGCCCCCATAGTAAGTGACTTACTGTGGGGAGCACTCACCAGGGTAGGGAGTGAGCCAGAAGGGGACCTGAGATGCGGAGAATCGGGGCTGCTCTGTGCAAAACCACTGCACAGAGCAGGTAAGTATGACAAGTTTGTTATTATAGAAAAACAATTGAGCCTTTTAATATCACTTTAACATAATATAAGTATAAATTGGTGCGCCATTGTTTTATTTTTCATGTATACAAATTCCTTCCTAGCGGGCCTCAGATCTCCACAACCTGACATTCAGTCTTTCCTCTAATGCTTGCCACATTTGCATGCCGGAGCTCTGGCTGCCCTTTTTAGAGTCCTGTCTTATTTTTAAAGGAGCCCCTGGGGTGCTTACACACTACTGGGTTTCTGAGGTCAGACCATGACTATGCTAAAGTTCGACCATGTTGGGTTCAGAAGGTGTTCCTTATTGGATTGATTTGGGAAAATGGAAGAAAGGCAAACCTACATCTACATTTTAGCTATATTCATTACCAACCATATTCATTGTTTCGATTAAAAATATAAACCTATCTGGTTGCTGAAACAGTTCCTTTTTGCTCCGCTTTAGTCTTGTCTCTGTGTACGCAAATTTGGTTATGATACAAAAGCAATATAATGGCAATTTGTGCAATTGTTTCTTAACAACACCAAGTAGCTTCCAAGACTCATAGCTGCCTTCAAGGTAAATATCAGCTATGGAGCAAGCATGTATATAAGAAAAATCCACTTAATCAGTGCAATAGATTTTTTTTTTATTCTTTCTGTAACATATAAAAACTGTTTGCTCTGTATGTAATAATGTTTCATCAAAAAGAAAAAAAGGATACTGTAGTAAGTAAGTTTAGAATAGTAAACATATCTAATTACTAATCTAACAGCTTAGTAAGGTCTTAAATGTTAGAAACATAGAAAAGTGATGGCAGAAAAAGTCCATTGAATCTGCCCCCTTTTTTTTTCTTTTTTTCTTTTTTTGCCACTAAATCTTTGGACTTGAAAATTGACATTACCGATGCTTGTGGTACTATAAAATATTACTTATGTGCTCGTTTTACTAATGTGTTTATATTATATTCACTTCCACAGCTTTGATAGCCATTGGACGGTATAGCAACACTATAGAGACGGTGGACGTTGGATGGTGCAAGGAGATCACAGACCAAGGAGCAACATTGATTGCCCAAAGTAGCAAATCCATACGTTATCTGGGTTTAATGAGATGTGATCAGGTGAGTTATTTCATTTTCCTGAAGGTGTGCAACAATCAATTTCAAATTGCAAATCATATAGCTGTGTTTGTAGTCCTCTGTATATATTTTGTCTACATTTCAAGTAAACAAACATTTTAAAGCTTTTTGAAATAGAGTATTTGAGGTTTTCATCATTGACAATTTTTTTTTTTTTGCTATTTGAAATTACTTAAAATGTTGGCAGCTATGTAGACCTTTGTTTATACCAGTTGTTTAAAGGGTAACTTCACTTTCGTGGGGAAAAATAGCAAATGAAAAAAAATATATATAGCAATATATACAATTTTTATTATTATTATTATACAGGATTTATATAGCACCAGCAGTTTGCGCAGCGCTTTACAAAAATGAAGGCAGACATTACAGTTACATCACAATTTGGTACAAGAGGAATCAGAGGGCCCTGCTCGTTAGAGCTTACAATCTAAGAGGGAGGGTCAATTGATACAAAAGGTAAAAGCTGTGGGGGATGAGCTCATGTAGAAAGAAAGAGTATTAGGTAGAAGCAGGATAGGCTTCTTTAAAGAGAAAAGTTTTCAGGGATCGTCTAAAGATGAATAGATTAGGAGACAGTCGGACTGATTGGGGTAGGGAGTTCCAAAGGAAGGGAGAAGCTCTTGAGAAATCCTGGAGGCGAGCATGAGAGGAGGTGACAAGGGAGCTAGAGAGCAGGAGGTCTTGGGAGGACTGAAGAGGGCGGCTTGGTTGGTATTTTGAGACCAGGTTAGAGATGTAGCTGGGGGCAGAGTTGTGGATGGCTTTGTAAATTATTGTTAGCACTTTGAATTTTATACGTTGGGTGAGTGGTAGCCAG
>BLSH010102277.1:1826139-1847018 GCA_018402905.1 Glandirana rugosa
CAGTCTCTTTACAGTTTACCATCTTACTAGTTGCGTTTCACGTTTGTTCCGGACTTTTTTTCTTTCTCTCGTTAGTGTTCACGGGTGTCGGGTAACGTCTCGTTTTTATTCGCTTACCGACACACTGATTCTCTGGTATTTGCCTACTTATTACCGTGTATGTATTCCATGTTGGGTGTTCCCAAATGAGTAACTAGATGGCTTCCTGTCCTCCACTGATCCCGCAGACACAGTTTAAAAGGTGTCCTACGACACATTGTCATATGCTCACTCTGGAATGTTTCTACCCCATGAGGGTCTAGGACACGTCTCTCCACGGGTACCGGTTGAGTGGGTTTGTGAGTAACCTTTGTTCGTAATGTTTCCCTTGTATTTTGTTTGTACAGTGGCCTTTAATGACCTATCATGGTTGGCCATGGGCACCTCTCTGCACAGGATCTGGGAGTACCCCATCTTTGTAAGGTCTCACTCGTATACTGTTACACAGCATCCTGTGGAAAATTTGACACAGACGCCCTAGTCACCTCCTGTCCTTCGGTAGATCAATGAGTAAACCCTTGTGGGTTGTACCTTATGTATGTGCCATTATTCATCCGTTTATGGTCTCTTAGTCACACAGCCATTCGCTTATTTTTGCTCTGCAATGGGCTGTGGGCACTTGTGATTGCTCTCTTTCTTTTTTTCAGGCCTTGTTTGCACTTTGCGTTGATCATTCTACCATTTGACATTTCTCTGACCTCATGGGTCTTCGTGAACGTATGGGCCCCTGTCTTTGCTAGGGATGCACCGAAAAGTATTGGCACAAAACTGTGTTTTTTGGCATCGGCCGAAAGAAAAAAACTACCAATACTGAAAGGGGGCTGGGTCAACCCCCAGGTGCCGCCCATTGTGGGGCATCCATGTGTTATGCAGGAGATGAGGAGTTTCACATTGCTCAGATAATGTGGCTTGTAAGAGCCGCTCTGTGTGTGAAACTCTCATGTAAAGTAACTGCATGCAGAGACGTATCAAAACTCAGCGGTGATGTTGGGGGTGGGCGGGACCAAACAGCTATCAAACACCAGCCAATGGGATAGGGGCTGGGCGGGTGTTTGATAGCTGTTTGCTCCTGCCCACCCCCGACATCACCGCCGAGTTGTGACAGGTCTCTGCATGCAGTTACTTTACATGAGTTACTTACAAGCCTCGCTATCTGAGCAATGTGAAACTCCTCATCTCCTCTCAGTGACACCTGTCAGTGCCAATCAGTGCTGCCTATCAGTGCCAACCAATGCCACCTATCAGTGCCAATCAGTGCCGCCTATCAGTGCCAATAAGTGCTTCCAATTAGTGCCACCTATCAGTGCTGCCTATCAGTTCCACCTATCATTGCCCATCAGTGCTGCCTATCGGTGCCAATCACTGCTTCCAATCAGTGCTGCCTATCAGTGCCACTTATCAGTGCCCATCAGTGCCAGTCAGTGCTGCTTATCAGTGCCCAGGCACAGGTAGGCTGCATATGACAATTGTATATAAAAATATAAATATTTTTTAAAAGCTGTCATTTTCGGTTTCGACTAAGTGCATTTTATGTTTCAGCCACAAAATTTCCATGCGATGCACTACTAGTCTTTGCTATGCTTGGATCTCATGCTGTATACATTGTGAACAAGACTGCTTTGTGAAGTCACTCACAGTCAATGTAATGGATCCTCAACTTACAAAAGTCTGTGCTTGATCCAACTCACCGCCTAAATTACCTGGGATGGTCCTGGACTCGGACCAGGTTCTGATCTTTCTTCCTCCAGAACAAATTCTGTCCCTCTACTCTCTAGTGTAGACACTTTAAAGAATAAGTTCACCTTTTAGAAAATAAATAAAAAAATAAATAAATTGACATCTTATTTGCAGGTCAAAGATGCATTTATTATTTTTTTTTTTTTACACTGAAGCCTGTAAAGGACTTCCCGTACACTGTCTGCCCATACCTCTCATAAGAGCAGGCAGTTACTAAATTGCAGGAAGAATCAATGATCTACAAGAGTGCTCACCAGCACCCACACAGTTCACTGAGGACTACAAGCCATGGCTGATGGTGCTTGTTGTCCATTCACTCACAGAACTCTCGGAATGAACGTATCGGTCATGTGGGCGGAGCCCCACATGGCTGCACTGTTTTTACAATGTGACAGCGGGTGTGGGGAGAAGGTTGTCACAGGGAAGGGGGGGATCGGGGAGAGAGGAGGTAGCAGGAGTGGGAACATGTTACATGTTCCACTTTGAATAAGAGTGGAATATGTAACATGTTCCAAAGGTGAACTTAACCTTTCATGCGGAAGGCATTCTTTAGTTTATTTTTGCTTGAGGATACTGGAGCTGACTGTAGCCTCTTTCAAGGCTGTGTCTTATGCCTGATTTTTCTCCAGGCTGCTCCAGTAATGTACTCCAAGAAGAGAATTGTACAGGTAAGTCAAAATCCTTTTTGCTTTTTCAGTAAGGATATTCAGCAAAAACTCGAAATACTCTAAAATACTGCATGTGGGTATTTATTTCATTTCTAGCCAGCAGATGGAACTTTAGGTTCTTTTTCATATATTTTTTTTTTTGTTAATCCTACTGGGTTTGCTGAAAAATGCCTCTTTCTTACTGAATACAAGCAGTTACTATTCTCCTTCCATTGGCCCCCTCTACTCCACCATTTACTGCGTGTTAAAACAAATTGATAAAGCTTGGGGTTTATTTACTAAAAATGGAGAGTGCAAAATCGGATGAAGTTCTGCATAGAAACAAATCGGCTTCCAAGTTTTTTTGTCAAAGCTTTTTTGAACAAGATGAAGCTTATTGACTATCATGTACAGCTGCACCATATTTTGCACTGTCCAGTTTTAGTAAATCAACCCCCTCGCAGCTAAAAATTAAATGAATAAATAAAACTTCCCACTGTGCTGTAATTTTTTATTTTTTTTTTAGAAAATCCATAATGCGCGCATGTATTAAATGATTTATTGTAAAACAAACATTTTTTTAAAAATAGTGAAACACAAAGAAAAAGGTTAAAATATTTTACATTAACATGATAGTTTACCTGTAAAAGGATCCCTTAACTGAACCTAACCTCAGCGTGTGCTGTACTTTCTTCCTGTCTGCCATACTGCACAAATACCATAGCCATGCTTACGTTCTTTTTTTTTTTTTTTTTGTTATTTAACCCCATTGCTACCTAAGCTTTGTTTTCTCTGGATGCTGGCCCTTGTTCCCATTCTTAATGATTTCTTCAGCTGAAAGAAATTCCTAAATATCTATTTCAGATAATACTGTGTTCTTTTTCTTCCGTTCAGTTATTGCAAAACCCAGACCCATTTCATCCTAGAGATACTTGCCTGCTTGTATGTGTATTATCATTGACATTCTGACTGAATTATCCTAGAATTAATTGATGTGAAAGGCACGTTCTACATAATTTATTTAAGACAGGTTGACGTCTCTCTTAAAGTGAACTCATGATGAAATCAATCTAGGAACTGCCTTTGATGACCTGGGACAGGGCTTTTTTCTTGTTCCTGGCTCCCCTATTTAGTAAATCATTGACCTGGGACAAGTATGCAGGACAGGAATTCAGATCCAGAAGATGCATCTGAAGGTGATTCAGATTCTTAATTTGAAGGTGAGTCTATCCTGTTGATCACCATGCCTCTGTTCGGGCTGCTCTTTAGCACAAATGGGCCTCACAACCTCCTTTAGTAAACATTGGAAGGTGTAAGAAGAAATAAAGCGCAACAGAAAAAGCATAGTAGTCCAAGTATATTTATTTAATCACAGAAGTCTAAAGTTAAATAAGATATTTCAGGCTTTGGGAGTTCTGATTTTATTGGCTGCATACTTGTTCAAGGTCATGGACTTTATAGGTAATGAAGCCAAAATCAGGCTGACGGCACTGGAACCTTCACCTATAATAATAATTTAGCACAGGCAGCTATTGTTCTGTCCTCTCATGTTTAAGAAGTCACTCAGTAAGTATATTATTCTCTGAGCTTGTGAATGAACTCTTTTCCCTGGAGAACGTCTTATTCCCCTTCTGGTATGATTGTATCCTTGACATTCAGGGCATATTCTCTAATCCTAATTGAAATTTTCCACAGTTGATGGCAGATCTTCCCACAATTGATTTCTACTTTTGTAGTAATCTTCATACGGCATTATTTTGGTTAATTTCCATGTTTGCATGGCGTGTTTTGCTTGCTGGTGTAAATGTTGCAGAACCTCCCTTGCAGTTGGAGGGACAATGCTGTGGAAACACCAGGGTCGTTTCTCAGCCCTCTTTAGCAATCCTTTCTCTGGCCAGTTGCGAGGACAGGCAAGTGAGAGGATCATAGGTGTGAGTATGCATGATTTTGTTAGTGAGTATTTGTATATCTACTATTAGTTCTGATATGTTGGTCGTTGAAGTGATCAGTCACAAAAAGATTTAATCCCTGCCATATTGTGAACAGTAATTTCTCATGTAACAGTATCTTATCATTTTCAAATATCTCAGCTAGAGATTAACATGGACATCCTCTGAGAAAGACCTGGCACACTTGTCAGTTGGTACAAAAAAACTGGAGTTTGGAGTTTGGGTTAGAGATGAGTTTAGAGGACACTAGAGCTCATCTCTAGTACCAACAGTAAAACGAAGGAATGGAGAAGTGGAATTCACAAACTAGTTAAATCATTTCCTCAGGGGGAAAATTATACCCCAGGATTATAATGTAATACATATACACTTTAAAATCCATTCTTTAATTAATCATTAAAAATATGATTATACAAATAGCATATAGTATACAATAAAAAATGTGAAACCTCACAGACCGTTGTTTTTTGTTTGTACTACATCAACAATGATGTGTATAGTCCATGATTACGGTAATCACATTTCACAGCAAATTTGCCACTTAATTAGAGCCTCTCTATTTGGCTTGTACCGGATGCGTTTTAAGGCAGGACACGGGTTCCTTAGTTTGGGTCTGGGGAGGTGACTCCTGTCTAATGTTTGGGTGTGAACATCTCTTTCAGGAATGGCCTAGAATGCTTGTGCATTCTAACGGGCTTGGTGAGTGACTTCCACCTAATGTTTGGACTTCACTTGAATGTCACTTCTGGTTACAACCTGTATCCGGAGTGTCTTCAGCCTGTGTAAAAAGGCGGATGTCACTTCTGGGGGCTGCCATTTTGTGGAATGCACTGCGTGGGAAATGACTTATGACCAGTGGGATTTTTGAGGCCTGAGGTCATGGGGGGTTCTGTTTAAGACACATCAGATTCCCTACTTGTGAGTCTTTTTTATATTTCTGGCCATATGGATCCACAGCGTTTTATTGATCTGAGCTTATATATTAGGATCTGTTTTGTATATGGTGCAACTTGATTTTACTGTTTTTATGTTCCAAATATATACTAAGAATGTACAGTATCTCACAAAAGTAAGTACACCCCTCACATTTTTGTAAATATTTTATTATATCTTTTCATGTGACACTACTCAAGAAATGATACTTTGCTACAATGTAAAGTAGTGAGTGTACAGCTTGTATAATAGTGTACATCTTTATGTAGAGCAACAATTCTTTTTTTCAGATCCTAACAGAGTTCCTTGCCATGGGGTGCCATGTTGAAATTCTAGTGACCAGTATGAGAGAGTGAGAGTGACCACACCAAATTTAACACACCTGCTCCCCATTCACACCTGAGACCTTGTAACACTAATGGGTCACATGACACCGGGGAGGGAAAATGGCTAATTGGGCCCAATTTGGACATTTTCACTTAGCAAAGTGTAATTTCTTCAGTGTTGTCACATGAAAAGTTATTAAAAATGATTTACAAAAATGTGAGGGGTGCACTTACTTTTGTGAGTACCTATTACGCTTGTACTTGAACTTGAGGTACATTGAGGTACATTTAAAATTCCATGTATGTGCTTGTCTAGTAACACCTTATACTTCTAGTCCCAGCAATGTTTATTGGCTATTCTCAACTCCAAATCATGACATACTTTAAATACATACTGTGTGTTTACTGTTTTACTTGCCAAAATATTTTTAATTCTGTACAGCCAGCCTTGTGATTTACGCATCTCTACCATATTGAACAGTTAGGTAGGTGACACTTATTTCCCAGGTAGGCAGTGCTGCATCCATGTCACCTCCTTGCCTTCTGCCTGCTTGTTGAACAATAAATAAATATCATATCTGACCGAATAGCATGGCATAGCACTAGTAATCAATGGCACCCCTGCATGTCTGCTAAAGTGCTGTCTGTTTCTCTATTGGCCAAAATTGTACACATTCCCCACCCACAGAGATGTGAACCTAGCTTAAAGTGGATGTAAACCCACCACCCACCCAGTATAAACTAATGACACAGTATTAATGTACATATACATGCAAGCCTCCTGCATCTATTCCTACCTTGCAAGTGTCCTTCCTGTAAGCACCAGCAGCTCTGTAAAACTCTGAAACAGAGGGTGTCTGTGTTTGCTGGAGTTTGGTGGGTGGAGTTGTGATGTCACAAGCCTCCCCACCCACCTCTATACTGAGACCTTGAGGAGGGAGGGAGGGGGAGTGTAAAACTTTCTCTGCTGTGTGAAGGAGATAAGCAAATTGCTTGTCACTCACAGAGAAAGGGGTGGAACGACTGTGTATTTCCCTGTTAGTCAGACTTTCTCTTCCTGAAAAAAGATAAGCTCTTTACTCACAGTTGGATTAACTCTTTGTCGCAAGACTGGGCACAGATGACATAATATGCTATACTCTACCAGGCAGAATTATTAATTCATTTTTTTTTCGGGTTTACATCCACTTTAATGTAGCATTTGTCTGAAGTTCTACATACTCTAAGGAACTATGGCAAGATACTGCTGTTTACTTGTGCAGTATGTGATTTCACCCAGTGATTGAGCAGTCCAGCTTCTTTATCTCAGCAAGGCATGTTTTATACTAGAACTTCATAATAATAATAATAATAAAAAAATAAGACTTCATATCTTTGCACTAAATGTCAAAACACATAAAAAAATATTTCCACGCCACTGGGCTTTTTCACAATGTTTACAGAAAGATACCCTATTTCAGCGGAGATGTACATAGCTGATCAAATCATCCTTTCTGAAAGACAGTTGTGGAGTTTCTTTTTAGGCTTTAAGTGGAAACACTTTTGCAATAGAAAGGCTTAGGTATTTTTTTTTCTGAAAGCAGCTAGATGATTTCCTTATAATTTTTTATACAATAAACCTGTTTTATATATATGAGCTACCTGATAACAGTCATGAAATATGTGTATACCAATTCATGTAGGTGCAGAAAGTGATTTATTTATTGTGTATAATAATGCAAAGTATGATATTACTCATTGCAATGATGTACAGTGATACCTCGGTTCACGAACGCTTCTGTTTATGAACAACTTGGTTTGTGCACAGAAAAGTTCATAAAAATTTGCTTCAGTACGCGAACTCCGATTTGGCCCACGAACACGCGCGGCCATTTTCCCTACTCGTCCCTGCCCTGGCAAGTGGTCGCGACTTCCTGTATGTGGATCGCGGTCACGGAGAAGAGTACTGTGAGACACTTACAGTATTTTGAAGCTTTTTAGCATACTGTACAGTACTGTACTGTGCATCTCTATACACATTAGCTTTTTACTGTACTGAACCGGACATCCACTATGGCTCCAAAGGAAATTAAGAGCAAGCATGGTGGTAAGAAGAAAGTGCGAAGTAGTAATCAAGGTGACAAGAATGTGCAGAGCGGTAATGCAGGTGACAAAGTGCAAACCGGTAATGAAGGTGAGAAGAATGTGCAGAGCGGCAGTGAAGGTGACAAGAATGTGCAGAGCGGTAATGAAGGTGACAAGAATGTGCAGAGCGGTAATGAAGGTGACAAGAATGTGCATAGGGGAAATGCAGGTGCCAAGAATGTGCAGAGCAAAAATTCAGGTAACAAGAATGTGCAGAGCGGAAATGCAGGTAACAAGAATGTGCAGAGTGGTAATGAAGGTGACAAGAATGTGCAGAGCAAGCATGGTGGTCAAAAGAAAGTGCAGAGCAGTAATAAAGGTGATAAGAATGTGCACAGCATGAATTCTAAGAATAAGGTTGTGAAGAAAATAACCATTGAGCTGAAGAAGGAAATTATAGAAAGCATGACCGTGGTATTCGTGTGACTGATCTGGCCTTGGAGTACAAGATGACGAAGAACAAACCTGCCATCAAAGGAGCTGATGTGGCAAAAGGAGTAACAATGCTAACCAAGCAGAGGACACGAGTGCTGGAAGAGGTGGAAAAACTTTTGTGAGTGTGGTTGAATGAGAAACAGCTGACAGGTGGTAGCATTAGTGAAACAATGATCTGTGAAAAAGTCAGGAAATTGCACAGTGATTTACTGCAAACAAACCCCTCTACAAGTGCAGCAAGCAAAGATTTTAAAGCCAGTAAAAGGTGGTTTAAAAAATTCCGTAAAAGAAGTGGCATCCACAGTGTGACAAGACATGGTGAGGCTTCCAGTTCTGACAAGGCCGCTGCAGAAACCTACAAGATAGAATTTGCGGAATTCATGAAGACAGAAGGATACATCACTCAACAAGCGTTAAACTGTGATGAAACAGGGCTCTTCTGGAAAAAGATGCCCAACAGAACGGAGGAGGAATAGGCACTGCCGGGGCACAAGCCCATGAAGGACAGATCGCTTTTGCTGTGTGTGAACGCAAGCACTAAACTGAAGATTAAGCCACTACTGGTATACCATTCTTAGACCCCTCATGCATTCAGGGAACAGAATGTGAACAAGGCTAAACTGCCTGTCATGTAGAGGGCCAATGCGAAAGCTTGGGTCACAAGGCAATTGTTCATGGAATGGCTGCACGGGGTGTTTACACCCACCGTAAAAAAAAAATATTTCTTACAACCAACTGCCTGAAAGGTGCCTTCTTCTGATGGACAATGCCCTGGTACACCCTCCAGCCTTGGTGGATGATATGGACGCTGAGTATGACTTCATAAAGGTCAAGTCCCCTCCCCAACACGACACCTCTTCTGCAGCCCATGGACCAGCAAGTGATCTGCAACTTCAAGAGCTGTACACAAAAGCGCTTTTCACTAGGTGTTTTAATGTTACAGAAGATACATCCTTGACTCTGGAAGAAACATTTCAATATTCTCCACTGCATTAACCTCATTGACAAAGCCTTGGAAGATGTCACTCCCCGAACCTTAAACTCAGCCTGGAGGAAACTGTGGCCAGAATGTGTTACTGAACGTGACTTTGAAGGGTCTGATGCCGAGGTAGTGGAGGAAATGGTGTCCATGGGCATGAGTATGGGTCTGGACATCAATGGTGCAGATGTAGATGAGCTTGTTGAGGAACATAAGGAGGAGCTGACCACAGAAGAACTTTCTGAACTCCACAGTGAACAGCAGAAGGTGCTTATTGAGGAGCATTCCACTGAGGAAGAGGAAGACAGGGAGGAGGTTAGCAGTGATGCCATAAAATTCATTATAGAAAAATGGAATGAGTGTCATGATTTTTTTGAGAAGCACCACCCCAACATAGCTATAACGAACAGAGTGTTAAATCTGATGACTGCTAACGTGGTCTCTCCTTACCGGAGGGTTATGCAGCACAGGAAAAGACATGTGACGTTGGACAGATTTTCAGCAAAACTGAGCCTGCAACTAAGAGACAAAGAAGAGAGGAAACCCCTGAAGGAGATCTCCCCAATGTTCTTATGGAGGGGCATTCTCCCTCCGAACAATAACCGCCTCCCACCCGCCTTCCTCCACGCCAGAAGTCATCTCAAGCAAGGTTAGTGTTTTCTCTCATCGTACTGTACTGTACTTTGTTTCATATTTTTGTGGTTCAAAAACAAAAAAAAAGTTCAGAATGGATTAACCTGAATTACATTGAACCCTATGGGGAAATTTGCCTTGGTTCACGACCAGAGTCATTTCATGGATTAAGTTCGTGAACCAAGGTATCACTGTAATTGTTAAATGACAAAGTAGTCAGGATCAGCTGCACCAAACTTTTAATATAGAGTGAATGGTATTTCTATACTGAAATAAAAAAATGAATTGGTTTTTGGTATTACTTGCCAACATAGAGAAAGTCTGATACTTTTACCTAGTTTTTGATGTTCAGTAGAACCCCAGTGAGTTCTGAAACAAAAACATGGAATTACTAGGCAATGTTTTACTGTTTTAACGTTCCTTAACGTACAGCAAAATGTGCTCTGGTCAAAATATTAGAAGTGTCCCAGTCTTGTGCGAGTAATATTTTAGTCTGTAACTCCTTTAATTGATTATCGATAAGAGTCAAATAAACAGATAAGTGAATAAAAAACAGTCCAAAATAATAGTAAATACGACCTTTTATAGCTGAGGGAAGTATTAACCTTAGACCATTTAAAATGTATAGTTGAGTGTGATCCATTAGATAAACTGCTTTGTGTGCTTTATTGGCACTGCACAGTAAAATGCCCTGTACTGGTTTATACTCAGAGGTATCAGCCACACAGCTGCATTTGCAGATTTACATTACATGTAGAAATAACCTGCCACTCCCAAATCCTCAGGATTGTATTAGTTATTGCCTAGGAATTGGGAGTGCATTGGTGTGAATTCATTTGGAGAACAATCGTAGACTTATGCCCGATGGTCATAATTACATGGGTTCTTTAGGAGACCCACTGAGTTTTAGGCCGGCTTAACCTTTCAATATACTTCATTGCAGAATGACTATCATTACTTCATTTATGATAAACAGCTGTTTTATACATTTGACATATGTAAAGGAAAATAAACAGAAGGATTTGATCCCTTTGGAGGAGAATGCTGTGATTTTAGCTTGTAAATTGACTTTTTGAATTTTGAATCATCAGCTAGACAAGTTGATTATGTTCATTATTATAACCCATCTAACATATCAGATATCCCTGTTAGTCTGACCATGGGAACAAAGTAATGATCTCTGTGCCCAAACATTGATCAGTACCATGGCTACAAAACCATGATTACAAAGTCTGTGATATCAGTTCTGGTTGTATAGGCAATGGGAATAAATTTAGCAATGTCCAAGTAAATTATTATTTCTTGTGAAAGAGTTATTTGTAACAGCCTAAATGGGTATTTGTCTGAAATGAATAACAGCTTTAAGCAAATTGTATAGATGCTTATAAACTAGCCATGGCAAATGCTACTTATTACTATCCCACAGTATTTGGGATAGTTCCCCATTACACCACAAGATCATTCCAAGGCTATCTTTCTGGCTGTCCCACATATATGAACAGATTGCCATATCACGATTCCAGAAAAGTGGCATGATGCCCCTAGTCTCAAAGTGATTTGTCAGCTTCCAGTTGACAATTTCAAAACGGTTATTATTTAGAAAGATAGTTGTTATTTTTGCTTCATTGCCATGATTAACCCTCATTAAAATGATTATAAACCCTGACTTTGTAAAACAACCCATTCAGTTTAAAAAGAAATGAAAGGCAAAACATTTGTGTATAGATATAACAAACATTATACAGTTGTGCTCATAAGTTCACATACCCTGGCAGAATTTGATTTCGTGGCCATTTTTTAGAGAATATAAATAACACAAAAACATTTCTTTCACTCATGGTTAGTGTTTGGCTGAAGCCATTTATTATCAATCAACTGTGTTTACTCTTTTTAAATCATAATAGCAACAGAAACTACCCAAATGACCGTGATCAAAAGTTTACCCTGTTGATTTTGGCCTGATAACATGCACACAAGTTGACACAAAGGGGTTTGAATGGCTATTAAAGGTAACCATCCTCATCTGTGATCTGTTTGCTTGTAATTTGTGTGTGCGTATAAAAGGTCAGTGACTTTCTGGACTCCAGACAGACCCTTTGCATCTTTCATCCAGTGCTGCACTGACGTTTCTGGATTCTGAGTCATGGGGAAAGCAAAAGAATTGTCAAAGGATCTGCGGGAAAAGGTACTTGAACTGTATAAAACAGGAAAGGGATATAAAAAGATATCCAACGAATTGAGAATGCCAATCAGCAGTGTTCGAACTCTAATCAAGAAGTGGAAAATGAGGGGTTCTGTTGAAACCAAACCACGGTCAGGTAGACCAACTATAATTTCAGTCACAACTGCCAGGAAAACTGTTTGGGATGCAAAGAAAAACCCACAAATAACTTCAGGTGAAATACAGGACTCTCTGAAAACATGTGGTGTGGCTGTTTCAAGATGCACAATAAGGAGGCACTTGAAGAAAGCTGGGCTGCATGGTCGAGTCGCCAGAAGAAAGCCATTACTACGCAAATGCCACAAATTATCCCGTTTACAATACGCCAAACAGCACAGAGACAAGCCTCAAACCTTCTGGCATAAAGTCATTTGGAGTGATGACACCAAAATTGAGCGTTTTGGCCACAACCATAAGCGTTACATTTGGAGAGGAGTCAACAAGGCCTGTGAAACACGGAGGTGGATCGCTGATGTTTTGAGGAAGTGTGAGCTACAAAGGCACAGGGAATTTGTCACAATTGATGGCAAGATGAATGCAGTATGTTATCAAAAAATACTGGAGGAACACTTGCATTCATAAGCCAGGAAGATGCGTATGGGACGTACGTTGACATTCCAACATGACAATGATCTAAAACGCAAGGCCAAGTCGACCTGTCATTGGCTACAGCAGAATAAAGTGAAGTTTCTGGAGTGGCCATCTCAGTTCCCTGACCTCAATATCATTGGGCCACTCTGGGGAGATCTCAAACGTGCAGTTCATGCAAGCGAGCCCAAGAATTTCCAGGAACTGGAGGCTTTTTGCCAAGAGGAATGAGCAGCTTTACCATCTGAGAAGATAAAGAGCCTCATTCACAAATACCACAAAAGACTTCAAGCTGTCGATGTAAAAGGGAGCAAAACACAGTATTAAGAACTAGGATATGTAAACTTTTGATCAGGGTCATTTGGGTAGTTTCTGTTGTCATTATGATTTAAAAAGTGTAAACACAGTTGATTGATAATAAATGGCTGGCTTCAGCCAAACACAAACCATGAGTGAAAGCAAAGTTTTTATGTTATCATTCATATTCTCTGAAAAATGGCCAAGAAATCGTAAATTCTGCTAGGGTATGTAAACTAATGAGCACAACTGTAAATACCCTTTTCCACCTTTTGTGATCACTTCACATCTGTTCTCAACTGCATAAGAGGTGGGAGAGGAGAAACAGCAGAACACGGAGTTCCGGGCACAGTTAGGCTCCATGCTCACTGGACTCTTGGGAGTACAAAACGCTCATATAGAACATTTGTATGTACAGAGTTTAGACGAGTTTAGGAGAGTTTCACATTTTTTCTGCCAGTAATCAGAAACCTGAACCAGAAGGGTTATTTTTCCTGCTTCTAAACGTTAAGCTCAAAATATGCCTGTAATCGTCCTAATGTGCATGGACACATAGGATAACATTGAACTGCTTCTACAGGCAGAACACAAAACTCCTGTAGAAGCAATGTTTTTTAAGCCAGTGTGCACGGAGCCTCAGAGATCTGACCACAGTGTATTCTCCTGCTTAGTCCTACTTAGCCTGAACCAAATACTTGTTTAAATCTAATTTCAGAATTCACTGCAGTGTCTATACCAGTTATTTGCTTAGCCTTTATTATTCTACTGAATTAGCTTTGGTGTTATTATAATGCCAAAGCTGTTTTTAGTCTTAGTTTATTGCTGCCTCTAAAGCCACGTACATATGGGCCGAATGCCGGGAGGCATCGGCCGGTTAATAAAAAAAAAACGGCCAACATTTGACCCATGTGTTACCCTGTCCAACAGAAGCCGGCCAGTTGTTGAACGAGCATGCTGGAAAACCAGCAACCAACCGCCTCCTGATCAGCGCTCTCAGTTAATGATTGAGGGCATTGACCAGAGTGTTCTGGCGGGGGGGCATCCCCCTGTTAGAACACAACAGCTCAGCAGGGGAGATTGCTGTACTAACGTCGGATCTTTAGTACAGTAGCCCTGACCGAAGCTGACCTTTTTTTTTTGGGTTAGTGTGTACCAGGCTTTAGTCTACAATCTCTTAAGGAACTAGTAGTTGAGCCTTGATTTCCTGCATTTGATTTGTTTTGTTTTTGAAAGGCATGTCAATTGCAAGTCATCACTTTTCTATTGACTTCAGTGTTGTATTGTAGATGACCGTTCAGAGGGTGCAATTAAACTGCTTTGCATTGCCTTTCTTTGGATGTAACATTCTATTAATGTGCCTTTTAAATTGCAAGCAAAACATATCAGCGGGCAACCTTTTGTTGCAAATGCATGTGTGTTCAGCAGCGCTGCCTTCAAATGCAGTTTTACAAAGATGCCCATATACACATTCCCATAAATATATTCATAGTGCTGTGATTAAAGATGGACGACTGCAGGTTCATATGTTAACTGCAAACTCAATACTTCCTCATTTAACCCAGCTACTATAGAGGAGGTCACCAACCTTTCTATAATGCCCACCTAACCACCTACCCCCTGGACCCCATTCCCTTTCAATTACTATGGCCTTCTTGCTCTATTTTTCGCTCTTTAAATCTTCAATCCCTCCCTCTCTACTGGCATCTTCCCCAACCCCTAAAACAGGCATTGGTCATCCCCATACTTAAAAAGCCCTAGCTGGACCTCACTAATCTTAACAAACCTGCTCCCTTTTACCTCCAAACTCCTCAAACTCCTAGCCTACAACTGCCTGAGCTACCACCTCACTAAAAATAACTTTCTTTATCCCCTTTACTTTGGATTTTGCCCACGATACTCCACAGAAACTGCTCTCCTGAAAACGTACCAATGATGCTAACATCGAAAACCAATGGTCACTATTCTGTACTCGTTACTTTTGGAACTCTCTGCTGCCTCTGACACAGTTGACCACCCCCTCCTGCTCTAAAAAAAACTCCACTCCCTCGGTCTTCATGGCTGTACTCTTTATTGCTTCTGTACCTCCTCCTTTCCTCTTCCTTTGTCTGTTGGGGTCCCCCAAGGCTCTGTCCTTGGACCTCTCTTATTCTCAATCTACATCTCCTCCCTAGGTCAGCTCCTACAGCTTCCAATACTATTTATATGTTAACAACACCTAAATCTATCTTTCTAACCCTCAGCTCACCCTATCAGTATCCTCACGCATCACTCATTTACTAACAGACAAATCAGTATGGATCCAACCAAACAATAAAAAGTGTGCTATCCTTGTGCTAGCACAAGGATAAATCACATAAGAGGTACAATAAAAGTGCATTAAACATATGATGAAGTGCATAGAAAATGTGCAAGCACTGCAAAAAAAAAAAAAATATATATATATATATATATATATATTGCTCAGATTTTCTAAACTTCAATAGTTCCTCTTTATTTGCCATGAAGAAATGATAACATACACCTCCGAAGAAAGAGTGCATTCCAAAAGGAATCACCACAAGCAATTAAATGAGCTCCTTGCCAGCCGCTCCAGCTGCTCTGATCCTACAAGGAGACCATCGTACACCTTGCTACATAGGAGCCATATACATCACGATCTTGCATGCAAAGATTCCATGATCTCCTAAGCCAAGATAGACTCCATGGAGGAAGTACAGAGGAAAATCCACATAGTGTAGTATTTCACCAAAATTTTAAACACATGATAGAATCACACTTACAATTTTGAAGGAATTACACAGCATGTGTTACAAACAACCGGCAGGTCCAAGCAGTCAGGCCAACTTGCGGAAAAACGTCACATGTGAGGCCCTCTCAACTTGCGCACTTCTTTGTAGCCAGCGTCATCTGGGGATATGAGGCTGGATGGATATCAGTATGGATGTCACACCATTTCCTCAAACTAAATCTATCCAAAACCGAGCTCATAAAATTTCCTCCCCCACATGTCCTGAAATCTCTGTTGACTATCAGTCCGTCTCCACATGCCAGGGTGTTAGGTGTAATCCTGGACTCCACTTCAAATCACTGTCCAAATTGTGCTGCCATCTGCAACTCCTTCCTCATTGACTTACCTATACATAGGCTATAACCCCTTCAGTCCTTAATGAATGCTGCTGCCAGACTCATCCACCTTACTAACCATTCAGTGTCTGCTACTCCACTTTGCCGATTCCTCCACTGCCTTACACTCACCCAACAAAATAAAATTCAAAACACTAACAACTTACAAAGCCATCCACAACTCTGCCCCCAACTAATAACTAACTACTAACCCTGTCTCAACTAGCCAACCAAACCATTCTCTTCGCTTCTCCCAAGACCTCCTGCTTCCTCATCACCTGTTCCTATGCTTGCCACCTAACACATACATATTTTACTTTTTCCATAAGCTCTTCCCCCACAGTCATTGCCTTTTTTTTTTATAGCGTGGCCCTCCCTTTTAGATTGTAAGCGCTAATGAGCAGGGCCTTGATTTGATTGCTCTTGTATTAAATTGTATTCTAACGTTATTGTCTATCCTCCCTTTGCCTCACTTGTAGTGGTGACACTATAAAAAGCATTTATAATAATAATAAAAAATAATTAATAAACCCTAAAATGTTAGGCTATATTGCAGCAGCTAAAGTGCACATTTAGCTTGTTTGCTGTTTCCTTTTCTTCATTGAGCTAGTTCCAATATCGCTGCCCCAGGTTTCCTATTCTCAGGTGGCTCTGTTGGCTTGCAGGGTCCCAGAGAAGCCTCTCTTTTACGTGCTCCCAGGTGAGGACTGCCTGAGCCTTCATGCACAGACAGCCAGCGAGTACTAGGCATATGTGGTTGCATTTGTTTTTGAGTCAGCCAATTACACTTTCATACTCTGAATTGGAGGCCATTTTTCGGGTACCAGACCTTAAGAAACCCGCGCCTCAGCTTTATGCTTATTTTTCTGTTACATCCAGTCCCAGACTGTCCACTCTATGGGATAAAAGGCTCCAGGATATTCCGGGACTCCATAATGAGGATTGGGTGGAGATCTGGGATTTCCCCTTCTCCGCCCTGATATCTTCCAGAGATAAAATGGTGCAGTTTAAGATATTGCAAAGAGCTTATTTTACCCCGTACAGGCTTAACAAAATGTCTGTGATGCATTCCTCTGAGTGCTGCTTTCATACTCAAGGGGACTTTTTCCACATTTTTTGGCTATGTATAGCTATAGAGCAATATTGGCGAGAAGTCATGTCCATAATAACTCAAAAAACAATGATATCAGTGCCGTGGGATCCAAGATCTTGTCTTCTGGGACTGGTGGAACAACTTACCATTATAACAGCCAAAGATCACTCATTTCTCTACTCTTTAATGCCAGAAAGACCATAACTATGAATTGGAAGAATGCACCCCACCCCCCCCCACACACACACACACTCACACACACAATTTTATCTTGGAAATCTTTAGTTGATACCAATTTGCCTTTAATAAATCTACATACGCTAATAGAGGATATCCTCTCACGTTAAGGAAGATCTGGTCTCGTTGGATAGAGGATACTTCCATGATCAGAGACACTCTGGAGAAGAATGATTAATCTGTAGTAGTACTGTTTGAGCCCAACCATCTTTATATTTAAGAGTATCACATGCCGTTATGAACACGAGTGATCCAGCTCTTATTCGACCTGACCCCACCCTCAGTTGAGGGAAAGTAGTAGTAAGTTTTATGTTTTGGTTTATGTAAGGGCCACATGGCCTCACCCCTGCGAGGGTAACATTGTATACTTTTCTGTTAAAAAGCAATAAAAAGATTTAAAAAAAAAAAAAGGATGGCACTTAAGGTGTTTCCATTATAGTTGGACAGCAGCATTGTAAGTCTCTGCAGGAGCTAATGTTAGATGCCCTAGAAGATTTTAAAGGACTTTACTAACACACTAAAGCTGAACTCCAGCAAACAGTTTTTAAAGGATAAGTTCACCTTTTGTAGCATGTTACATGTTACACCTATATTCAGCATATAACATGTTAAAAATTCACCAGCCCCAGCACCCCCTGACTTCCCGTTGTGACAGGGAGCAGGGGATTTTCTCCCTCTGCTCTCTGCCATAATCACACAGCACACAGATTACACACAGAGTCTGCAAAAGCCCTGCATAGCACCCATGATCTACTGATCGTGGGTGCAATGCTTTCCAGGCTCCCAATAAGAAAAAAAAAATGTGCATTTGTTATACCTGCAAAAATGTGCATTTATTTATTTATTTTTTAAAAAGGTGACCTTATCCTTTAAGCAGTTACAACAACATTTTAGGTTGTTACATGAATAAATAAAAGCATCCCATCATAATTAAGTAGTTTGCCTCAACCCTGCCAGTTTTCCTGGGCAGCATAATCTATTTTAAGAAGTTGAAAAATAGCAGATTTACTGACCAGATAATCAAGAGAAAGTAAAAAAAACTATTAAAAGAAAACAAATATGGCCACCTCATCTAAGAATTGGTATGCCACAATACAATATTTATTTGGTCGGTTTAATACTGCTTTAATAGGATCCTGCCCACATCTACATCATAGGTCACACAGCATCTGCTGTCCCTGTTAAGGAACAAATCCACATATCACTTTGGACAATTAATCTCTTTGCATCTTTTTACCTAATCTTCACCATACAGAACCCTTGAGTGATGATCTTGTTTTCCTTTCTTGTCCAGACAAGGATTGCCCAAATCCTAGACAAATATATTTGTAGCTCTTTTGTGTTGTGCAAAATGTTTCTAACTAATTATCTGAACAAAAGACTCAAACGGATTCAACAACTTTAAAAGGCAATTTTAGTCTGCTCTGCTAAGTGATCATCAATAGAATTTCTAACGATGTAAAATTATTCATACAACTTTAATGCGTCCCTATCAATATGTTTTTCTCTTTAATACTGCACAGTGTTAGTGCAGAGAATACAAATGTTTGGAAAAAAAAAAACAATTAAGATGGCAAATTAGCCAAGCAGCATCAACCTGCCATCGACAAGATGTATGAGTGTAATTAAAGAACGACAAATATTACTGTAACAAGAAGATATCTATACTTTAGCTATGATAATCTCCTCACTGCTGTGTAATTTGTACAATAATTCTTACTAGGTTTCACTTGCATATTTCAGCTTTATTAAGGTTCTTTTTTCCTTGTGTAATAAGC
The DNA here is from genome assembly GCA_018402905.1 of Glandirana rugosa. NCBI lineage: Eukaryota > Metazoa > Chordata > Amphibia > Anura > Ranidae > Glandirana > Glandirana rugosa. Next base: position 1,845,279 of record BLSH010102277.1, read on the forward strand.
CTCTATAAAATGGTATTAAAAGAAAAAAGAATGTGCAGACCATACTTTAGTGACAGTTACAGCAGAGGCCTACAAGGGTAATTGGCTCTGTCTAAGTATACTGTAATTTGTTTGTGCCTACACATTTATCTATGGTTTTAATGATTCCCTCTTTCCACATGATTCCTACAATGAATAATTGAGTATCTAATCATATTTAAAGTATTGTTCAAGTAGCCCTTGTATGCCAGTGTAGCCAATTAAAGAAATGGGGCCTTTATGCTTTTAAAAAATTACCAAGACAGTGCAGACATTTATAAAAAAAATCAGTATTATACATTAAAATTGAGTATAATAATGAGTACTAAACATTGATCAATAGTAATACTCCTAACAACTTTAACCAAAATTGGTGTACAATAGTTTTTTGCTAGTGATTTAGCCTAGCAGGGTTTAAAAGTTTTGCATAAGTAGAAAGGCATTTGAAAAAAGGACAGAAGCTAAAGGTTCTGATTCGTAAATCAAATGCTCTTAAATTGCACAGATTTTATGTATATATCAGATAGGGGAAAACCCAACAGCAAGAATGAGAGTCCTTCATAATGACAGCTACAATTGACAGCGCTGTGGATTTGGGTAAAGAGATCTCTGCTTCGAGAGCTACAAGATGATTCAAGTCACTGGCATCCATCCAAAATTGGTGTATTTGATCTGAACACAGTTACCTTGTAACTCAAACTACTCCAGTAAAGCGGACCCCTGGGATTAGCAAACATTGTCTAAATACATGAAGCATGTTCTTTCCTATTTGAATTTGAATCTTGGTGTGCTTTATGTTTTAGTGTCCTCTGTGCTGGAGCTTCTTGTAATAAAGGACAGACACTGCTGCTCTCTCTCCCTGTGCAGAAAAACGGGTCTTCAGCCTGTAGTGTGTGGAGCACAAGCTATATACAGCACAATGATGGTGTCGCTGCTACGCTTACAAGCTATTATCTAGGTTTGTAAAGGCATTTGGTGCACACAACTTGTATGTACAGTCAGGTCCATAAATATTGGGACATTGAAAAAATTCTAATCTTTTTGCTGTTATACACCACCACAATGGATTTGAAATGAAACGAACAAGATGTGCTTTAACTGCAGACTTTCAGCTTTAATTTGAGGATATTTACATCCAAATCAGGTGAACGGTGTAGGAATTACAATAGTTTGTATATATGCCTCCCACTTTTTAAGGGACCGAAAGTAATGGGACAGATTAACAATCATAAATCAAACTTTCACTTTTTAATACTTGGTTGCAAATCTTTTGCAGTCAATTACAGCCTGAAGTCTGGAATGCATAGACATCACCAGACGCTGGTTTTCATCCCTGGTGACGCTCTGCCAGGCCTCTACTGCAACTGTCTTCAGTTCCTACTTGTTCCTGGGGCATTTTCCCTTCAGTTTTGTCTTCAGCAAGTGAAATGCATGCTCAGTCGGAATCTGGTAAGGTGATTGACTTGGCCATTGCATAACATTACACTTCTTTCCCTTAAAAAACTCCGGTTGCTTTCGCAGTATGCTTCGGGTCATTGTCCATCTGCACTGTGAAGCGCCGCCCAATGAGTTCTGAAGCATTTGGCTGAATATGAGCAGATAATAATGCCCAAAACACTTTAGAATTCATCTTGCTGCTTTTGTCAGCAGTCACATCATCAATAAATACAAGAGAACCAGCTCCATTGGCAGCCATACATGCCCACGCCATGACACTATCAC
>BLSH010102277.1:1847657-1865851 GCA_018402905.1 Glandirana rugosa
TTTTTTTCAAATTTTGTTCGTTTATACTATGTGAAAGGATAAGTAAATGATTACCATCGTCGTATTTCCAATTTTTATCAGTCTCACTTCAAGGTGAAATTACACATACCGGTCGAAATCATAAGTAACCAATAGTTAATTTGTAATTCTCTGTGAACTTGACCTTGGGTAAAAAGACACGAATGTAAGTAAAAAAGGATATAAATTTACAAATGTAATTTTCTATCTTACGTAATTCCACTTTTTGGAATTTTGGAAAACTCCGAAATGTTGGTGAAATTTCGACTTGAGACTCGTGGAAGAAACCATACACATTAAAGTGGAACTTCACTCTGACTATTTTTAACCTTTATGCTGCTACCATTAGTAAATGAATAGGAAAGTGTATCATATTTGCTTGTTTTAAACTTTTTTTTATATGTCTTCAGTTATTTCCTGGTTTCTATGCCTAGGGAAATTGTGTCATACATCCCAGAGTCAGAAGGGGAGGAGGGGCTTTCTAAGCTAAACACACCTCCTGCTTGCATGTCTGATCTAAGGGCAGGTGGATCCCATGAAGTAAATGCTACATGAATCATCTGCTCCTACTCAAGATGGCCATAGGCAGAGATGCTCAGGAGTGTTTTTCAAAGTGATTTCTCAACAAAAAAAGCATGGAGACATGTATGAATGGGCAAGCGTGTTTTGAATATTAAAAATGAATTAAAGTGTTACTAAACCCAGTAATATGAAAATAGTTCATTTGCCCCCCCCCCCCCCATTGTGCCCACAGCTTATAAATCTTTTTTTTCATTCAAATATTGCCACTATATACCTTTTTGGCTGAATACCATGGTCACGTGATAAACTGCAGGGTCTGCCCAGTGCTGAGTGTACAGGTAGGAGGAGATTTCCACTACAGCCTGTCTACATGCCTACATGTGTGATGTCAATATCATGTGACCTGGCTAGCTCTGAGAACAAAGAAATGTTCTCCCCAGCAATAGAGACTAAACTGAGCATGTGCAGGAGGACTACCCTCGCTGTGTATTATCTGGCCTTGCCAAGAGAGACCCTGCAGGACAGGTGGATCTGTCCATAAAGCATCAAAGAGCCTTTTTACACAATGCAGAGGATTAACCCCTTAAGTTCCACAGTGAGTATAACAAGCATGCTATGCTGCACATATAGACAGATTTTACTGTTGTGGGTTTAGTAACATTTTAAATAGCATATTTGGTTTGTGGTGCTCAGATACAGTGTAGTCCCACATTAAGATTTAGCTTACGTCTTCACGGCAAGGGTTGTATAAAGAGATAGGGTTAAATACTGAGCCCAGGAATGCTATGCATTACCATGGAGGCATAATTAAAGCTGAACTTCAAGTAAAAACATATTGGCTGTGCATGTGAATTGTTCTTGCATGAAGAAAATATAGTCCCCAATACACCTTTAGTATAACCATTTACAGCCTCTACTATCTGAATGGCTTAGCCACATAGTCAGTAGGTAGTAACATAGCAAATGCACTCTGTATTCTCCTACACTGCTACTTTTTAAAAGCAGCAGGTACACCTAGATATCATTGGATCAAATTATTTCCAATTATATTTTATATTTAGAATTAGTATCATTTATACAACATATAGGAACAATAATTTCTTTATAACTCTGAAACAGGTGTTTTAAGAAAGAATCTGTTTAAATATGCGAATACAGACATTGCATGTGATTCGCACTGCATTGCGTTGCCAATCACACGCAATGTCTGTGCAATGCGAATTCAGCCAGTTGCATGGCTGAACTCGCATAGGATTCACACAAAAAAGATACAGGAACCTTTTTTTCCCCCACACTGGAATCGGATTGCATGGGTGTTTAGAGCCATGCGATCCAATTCCTGTCTGAATTCACAGTTCGCACTGCGATCTGCAAACCGATCTGGGGGTGTCATTCATTTTGTATTGACACCCGCAGCGGTTTGCAGAGGGCAGTGTGAACTGCCTATGGGGGAAATGCGATGCGGGAACCGGCACTTGAATCGCGCTGGTTCCCACATCACAATAGTGTGAACCTAGGCTAAAAGTTATTCAAATGCACAGTAACTGCCTGCCTTGAGGATGACTTTGACTGTAATGACAGACTGAGCCATATGACAATCTGTTCTGATGCATTCACATGTGCAGGCAAGCTTTAGCTTAACCTATTGACCTCTGTACCCATGTATGTTTTTAACCACTTACCAACCGAGCCTGTTTTTTGGGTTCGGTGGTTACGAGTTAAAAACATGTTTTTTTGCTGTAAAATTACTTAGAACCCCCAAACGTTATATATTGTTTTTTTTCCTAACAGCCTAGAGAATAAAATGTCCGTCATTGCAAAATTTTATGTCACACCGTATTTGCGCAGCGGTCTTCCAAGCGTGCTTTTTTTTTAAAAATAAATTCAGTTTTTTTAGTTAAAAAATAAGAAAACAGTAAAGTTAGGCCATTTTTTTCCATATTGTGAAAGATAATGTAACGCCGAGTAAAATGATACCCAACATGTCATGCTTCAAAATTGCATCCGCTCGCGGAATGGCAACAAACTTTGCAACTTAAAAAATGCCAAAAAAAGTGAAAAAAATGACATCTCAAAAAAAAAATGGGCTCTTTAAGACTGTTGGGCGGATGTGACTTCTGACGTCATGAGGGGGATGGATGCGATCATCTCCGCCGCTGCCGGTGGGTCCGGTAAGCGACGGAGATGACCGGAAAGCAGCGGGAGGGGGCGCACCTCTCCCGCCGCTGATAAAAGTGATCTCGCGGCGAATCCACCGCTAAGACCACTTTTATCCTCTTCAGAATCGCCGGCTGAAAAAAAACGATATCTGAATGGTGCCTGCAGCTGCAGGCACCATTCAGATATCACCACTTAAACCCAAGGACGTATATACACGCCCTTGGTCGTCAAGTGGTTAATATAAAAGGAGAGGGGGAAAATATGTGAAAATTAGTCTAAGTCTCGGTTCACACTGGGGCGACCTGCTTGTCGGACGATTTGTCAGCTTGACAAGTCGTGCTCCATTCAATGCAATGAAACCTTTCCAATAGGAGCGACTCAAGTTGCTCCGACTTAGAAAAAGGTGCCTGTACTACTTGGGGGTGACTTCTGAGCGACTTGCATTGACTTCTATTACAGAAGTTGTTTGCAAGTCGTGCTGTGCTTCAGAGTCGGGCAACTTTGAAGCCGCCCCAGTGTGAACCAAGCTTAAAGTTCCACCAACCTCTTTATAGCCACACCTGCTCTAATCAACTAGTAGGAGTGGAGATTGGCAGAGACATGACAATTCCCTGACTCATTATTCTCAAGTAGGATGTCACAGACAACACATTCTGGGTTCCTTAATAAGGAGTTTAGCTTCTTGCATTTTATCAATCACAAGTTCAAATACTGAAACAAATTTAACAGGATTTTAAAAAACGCTGCTTTTACATACATTTTTTTTTTCCTACCCGTCAAGCTCCTCTATGTTAGCATATATGTCCATGCACACATAGGCTTTACAGGCATTTGGAAGCAGAACAACAAAAAAAACGCAACTTGTGCAATCAGAAGAGCATTTGGGCAGAAAAAAAGCCTAACGTGCATTAACGCTACACACGTTTAGGCACATTTAAGTGTTAATGAATTCCAGTGGCCAGAGTAAATTAATATTTTGGCCAATAGAATGCATCAACACCAAATGTGTATAAATGTGCATGTAAAATACAGCTTTCAATGTGTATTTTAAACTGTGTTGTCCTCTCCCGAAGCAAAGGCGTCCAGGTGGGGTAAAAACCTCCTGTGTGCATGAGGCTATATACAGCTAAACAACTCTGCCACACTATAGCAGTTTTTAATCCCTTTCCCTTCCCACCTGTCCCCATTTCCCTTTAAATGGGCTCATATGCCTGGGGAGGGGGGTAGAAGGTCTGTGACCACTGTATTTGGCTGTCACAGTGATCGGGAGTTTGGCCCACCAGGCCCCAATCATTGGTACAAACTGAGAGCTGTCTTTGAAGTTCAGTGTCTGGTCTAGGAGCGTGCAGTATATGTGTACTCAACACAGAAACCTCTCCTGCCCATAGACACAATTGTGCTGCATGTGGGCATTAAAGCCCACCCTCTTTGCCGCTGCCCATGTGTGTTACGTGGGTGGCAAGAGGTTAAAAAAATTAAACCTCTCTCCTTTTTATCTCATTATAGTCCTGTACCACTACTAATGATTAGTGACTGATAATTTGGCGACGCATTCAAGTGGTTGTAAAGGATCAAGGTTTTTTACATTCATGCATTCTATTCATGAAGGTAAAAAACCTTCTGTGTGCAGCTCCCCTAACAGCCCCCCAATACTCCCCTGAGCTCCCTCTCAATCCAGTGATGTGCATGGGAGCCTCGGGTGTCCCGGGTCTCTCTCTCTCCTCATTGGCTGAGACAGCAGTGGGTCAATTATAGCCAATTACAGCAAGTGAGCCAATGAGGAGAGAGTAGGGGGTGGGGTTGATCTGTGGCACTATGAGTCTTATGGATGCATATAGCTGGGCTTGGGAGCAAGTACGCACCAGTGCCCCCATAGCAAGCAGCTTGCTATTGAGGGTACTGGTAAGGGGGGAGGAGCCAGGAGCACCAGTGGGGGACCTGATAAAAATCGGTCTGCTCTGTGCAAAACTACTGCACAGAGCAGGTAAGTATAACATGCTACTTCATTTTGCCCCAGTAAAAATGCTGCTTTCAGTACTCACACTGCAGTGCTTGTCATAGCTGAGAAACAGCCCGGCCCTCAGGACAAGCTTCCTCACACAGACATACACTATATTACAGAAAGTATTGGGTCGCCTACCTTTACACACACATAAACTGTAATGGCATCCCAGTCTTAGTTCGTAGGGTTCAGTATTGAGTTTACCCTCCCTTTGCTGCTATACCAGCTTCAACTCTTCTGGGAAGGCTGTCCACAAGGTTTAGGAGTGTGTTTATGGGAATGCTTGACCATTCTTCCAGAAGCACATTTGTGAGGTCAGGCACTGATGTGGATGAGAAGGCCTGACTCGCAGTCTCCGCTCTAATTCATCCCAAAGGTGTTCTGTCAGGTTGAGGTCAGAACTTTGTGCAGGCCAGTCAAGTTCCTCCACCCCAAACTCACTCATCCATGTCTTTATGGACCTTGCTTTGTGCACTGGTGCGCAGTCAGGTTGGAACAGGAAGGGGCCATCCCCAAACTGTTACCACAAAGTTGGGAGCATGAAATTGTCCAAAATGTCCCCTCACTGGAACTAAGGGACCAAGCTTAACCCCTGAAAAACAACCCCACACCATAATCCCTCCTCCACCAAATGATTACGGCCAGTGCCAAAGCAAGGTCCATAAAGACATGGACTCAATATTGAACCCTATACTTTTGGTAATAGAGTGTTTATTGCAATGAATGTTTGTGTCTGATCTGGTCTGTTGCATTACAATGGATTTGCCTCTTCTTCCTATTGGCCCACACAATCATATTTAGACATCCTGTACAATTGCTAAAAATGGATAATGTATGTTGTTAGTACAATGTCTGCCTGTGCACATTTCTTTCTATGACTTCAACTGGGCTATAACAATTGAAATATAAATTACCGTTCTTTATGTAAAATTAAAGCAAGCCATTTATGAGATCTGTCATATATTTTACTTAAAGTGGTTGGAAAGGCAGAAGGGTTTTTTATTTTTTATCTTAATGCATTTTATGAATTAAGATAAAAAGCCTTCTGTGTGTAGCAGCCCCCCTAATACTTACCTGAGCCCATCTCGATCTAGCGATGTTGCACAAGACAAACTATAGAGCAGCGCTCTGTAGGCTGGATCCAAGATGAGGTATACAGTGAAAGCAGGCATATCAGACCATGTGGATAAATAGTCAAAAAAAAGTTTTATTTACTCAAGGGCACATAATTTTAAACTAAGGTGTTGAATCGAGAGTATTGAAAAATTGCATGACACAATGTTAGACATAGTGTATATTAAATGCCAACGTTACCACAGGTGGCCTCAGAGCTTGTCCATCTTCCTGCCCTCACATTAGGTATAAATAGCTTCTGTTGCCATCACTCCGTTGACTTTGACAAAGCGCAGACGCGCTAAATCCGTCCTATTTTGAATAACCAAACGTCCCCCCTTATTAGCCTGTTTTATGATGACATCCTTGTTGGTTGCCATTTGTTTCAGTGCCTGAAGTTCGGCCTTGGTTAGATTATGAGCTCCTTGTTTGGTCGGAGCATCACAAAGTTGTGTGAATTCCTTGCAGACTGCCTGGTAAAAAGTCTCGATGTAAGGACATTTCGATTGTGCAGGATAGAATATGGAAATGGGTTTAAAGGTGGTATGTATCACTTCTGGATCCAGAAAAGGACCTGTTTTCTGGCTTTCCACATTATGCTCCAACCATAAATCATCTAAGACCTTTAGGTATAAGGGTATGGGAGGAAAGGTTATAGATTTTGATAGCACTTTCTTCTACACTGGTTGCATCCTCTCTATTTTGTTTCCTTCTGTATTGTGTACCTCCTCTTCAGCCTCGTCTAATTTTCTTTTCTCTTTTTGTTGAACTCCCTTTGGAGGCTGTAATAAAAAGTCCTCATCAGATGGGGCATTCCTGGTGTGTGAAGTGTAGTCACAGCAACGAAGTTAGCCTGTGTTCCACGGTAGCACTCAGCCCTCCCCTTTCCCTTGGTCTCTGGCATGGTGCACCTCCTTTGCTCTGCTCTTTCTTTTGGTCCCACCAGCTCAGCCCAACCACAGGCTATAGCACATCCCTCCACTCTGGCACGATTGGCTTCCTGTCCTCCCGCCATCTGCGGTACCATCCAGCATGGACAGATTTCCATCATCTATCACCAGCCAGCAGCCTTTGGGACCCCTCTTCATGGACTGGTCTTCCGCCTTCTTCAGCATGAACACTGGCACCCTCCAAGCTGAACTAGCGAACCCTCCAGTGATGTTAACCCCTTCCAAGCTCTGAGGCCACCTGTGGTAATGTTGGTTTTTAATATACACTATCTCTAACATTGTCTCATGCAAATTTTCAATACCCTTGATTCAACACTTTTGTTTTAATTGATTTGCCCTTGAGGAGATAAAACTTTTTTTTGACTATTTATACACATGGTCTGATCTGCCTGCTTTCACTGTATACCCCATCTTGGATCCAGCCTACAGAGAGCTGCTCTTGTTTATTCCACATTGTTTCAGTGTTTGTCAGCTGCATTGGGCTTGATCCTTCACTAGCCATGGATTGCCATACAGAGTTTTTTTATATGACCCACAGTCTTTGTAGAGCTTCAGGACTTTGGTGTGGATGTTGCACAAGAGACTTGGCTGTCCGGGACTCTCCCTCCTCATTGGCTGAGACAGCAGCGTAGCACCATTAGCTCCCACTGCTGACAATCAAAGTCAGTGAGCCAATGAGGAGAGAGTGACCCCATAGCAAGCTGCTTGCTGTGGAGTCACTCAACAGGTGGGAGGGGCCAGGAGCGCCGAAGAGGGACCCGAGAAGAAGATCTGGGCTGCTCAGTGCAAAACCACTACACAGAGCAGGTAAGTATAACATGTTTGTTATTTAAAAAAAAACAAGACTTTAGTATCACGTTATGAAAACTTTTAACAGAAACCGGCTGCCCTTATGTATAGTGTCATGAACAAGTTGTTTCATTATATGCACAGATAAAAGATCATTTCCTTTCCTATGAATGAAAACAGAACATATTAGTAATGAATTAGAAATTGTACACCATGCTGGAAAATATCTGTCTTTGATGCTGTGGAATTTTTTTCACCCCAAACACTTGTTAAAAATCACATGGCTTAATAGTTTGCTTTACATTTTCAGCAGTGGTCCTGCTTCTAATAAATACAGTCTAATGTATTTTCTCTGCCCTTTACTAAAGGAAATGACTGTTAATGTGTTGGGTGATGGTCAGCTGGTTTGCCTCCTCCCTCCCTTTTTAATATTACAGTAAATTAAACCATTCTCTAAAGCATTAGAGGCATATTAGTTCAGTGTGTTCTGTTGCACTTCAAAAGGAGCTGCAAGCCTGCAAGTGGAGTGAGCACGCAAGCCTTGGATGACATAAAAACATATAGCAAAAATAGATTTAGAATCGTTACCACTATGATACTCTTTATGACCAAACCTCCGTGGAATTTCTTTGATATGAAGTTGACATGAATTAGAATTTCACAAGCGTCTAGAGTGCTCCCAGAAAAGATCAGAGACGATTCTGAGCTGGGTGAAGGGCTCCTCTGTTTGATTCCATTGATTACCCAACTGCCTCCAGGCTACAGGACACAGTTGAAGCAGAGAGTTATTGATCCAAATGATGAAAATAAAATGAATTCATTTCTCATCAAACTGCTATTGTTACAGTTTTTTTTTTTTTAACTCCACATATCACATTGCTAGAGCAAAGCTCTTGTTGGCTGAAATAAATGCCATTTTGTTTTTGCGTGATAAATGCAAAATGTCAACTTCCAAAAACACATGCTTGTGATAACCGCGTTATGAAAGCCAGCGTATTCATAATCACCATATATCATTCCAGTCTTTCATAGAGCAGAAATGGGGAGTGTGGAACACTACAACACTTTCCAATTTTCCAGTTTCTATGAAATGATTATGTATATTAATTGCAATTAGAAGCACCATTTAATTAAACAGCATGCTTCTCCTAGGGATGATTCGTAATGTAAAGACCAACACCATAATAAACTCAGGTTAATAACCAGCAACTAATTGCATCTGATACAATAGATTACTTTCAATGCCTGGTGACCTATAAACTATTTTAGTTCTTACTAGAGCTCTCTGTTCTACACTTGTAATTAGATGCAGTAATCTGATAATTAGGGCTTGCATAGATGATTTGGATTTTTTAATTGATAACATTGATCTTTAGTTGGCATCTCCAGCAAAAAAAGTGTAAAGGCAAGTTTCTGCAAACAAGGTGCCAAGTAGTGTTGTATAGACACAACAGTTCAACCCTTTTACTGATGGAGACTTTTTTTTTCTTCTTTTTTTTTTGCATATACTTAGATTTCCCAGAGTACTATATGTATTGGTTAGAATAACATGATGGCAGTTGCAATTTGCATGATATTTGCGCTACTTTTTATCAAAGCTATATTTATCAATAAAAATTACCCTTAAATTAATTTTAACACACACAATAAAATCTCCAACATTTCTGCAAAATATTAAAGATGAAAAAGAGTTGAGTAAATAGATATCAAATATGTCAAAACTGCGTGCAGCTGTGACATGCCAACAACCTACGATACCCACATTCTCCAATGGTGCCGCTATAGGCTTTAGTATGCAACAGTTTAACCCTTTTGCTGATGGAGTATCAGGAACCATGAATCAGAGACAGAAGTGCAGTAAAAATCACACTAGTTAATAAAAATGGTAAAATAGAACAAACAAGGCAAACAAAGTCAAAGCATAGCCAAGGTTCGGTAGCCAGAGCAGATGGTTGGAGCAAGCCAGCAAACAGGGATCCAGAGATCAGCGAGGTCAAACAAACAGCATGCAGGTTGAGGAGCCAGAAGGGAAGTCAGCCGAGTCTTTAATCCAGAAACCAGAAGGAACATCAAACAGGCATAAGTCTTTCACAGGAAAACACAGCAGAGATTATCCAGAGATGTTGACCAGGCAAAGGCATCTGAGATCTGATCCAGGCAGTTTATATAGCTAGGAGAGCTGGCTAATGAGGATATGGACATCAGGTGAGAGGAGCCTTGTTGACTCCTCTCCAAATGTAGCGCTTATAGTTGTGGCCAAAAAGCTCAATTTTGGTCTCATCACTCCAAATGACTTTATGCCAGAAGGTTTGAAGCTTGTCTCTGTGCTGTTTTGCGTATTGTAAGCGGGATACTTTGTGGCATTAGTGTAGTAATGACTTTCTTCTGGTGATTCGACCATGCATCCCATCTTTCTACAAGTGCCTCCTTATTGTGCATCTTGATACAGCCACACCACATGTTTTCAGAGAGTCCTGAAGTTATTTGTGGATTTTTCTTTGCATCCCAAACAATTTTCCTGGCAGTTGTGGCTGAAATATTGGTTGGTCTTCCTGACCGTGGTTTGGTTTCAACAGAACCCCTCATTTTCCACTTCTTGATTAGAGTTTGAACACTGCTGATTGGCATTCTCAATTCCTTGGATATCCCTTTGCGGTTTTATACAGTTCAACTACCTTTTCCCGCAGATCCTTTGACAATTCTTTTGCTTTCCCCGTGACTTAGAATCCAGACACATCAGTGCAGCACTGGATGAAAGATGCAAGGGTCTGTCAGGAGTCTAGAAACTCACTGACCTTTTATACACACACTAATTACAAGCAAACAGATCACAGGTGAGGATGGCTACCTTTAATAGCCATTCAAAGATATCTTGAGATTCTGATTTCCAAATTGCTCCTGCAAGGCATGTCTTAGTTTTAAATATTTATAAAAATGTTTATGTGCCATATCATGCTGTTTATTCAGGTATTTAAATGTTCGCATAGTTCCGTGTTCATACAACTGCTGTAATATGATCACACCTTTCTGTTTCCAGAAGTTTCCATCTGGATTTCCTCTCAGCTGTTCAAATGCTGGATTATTCCAGACGAGAACTTCCTGGGGAATATCCATAAATCATACTATTCTCTTAGCTTCTTTCCACACTGCTCATGCCATTGTAAAAATAGGAATCTTAATTTTAGGTAACCTTGCTGTTTGTGCCTCCAACCCTACCACTGAATCCTCTACCTGGAGTATTTCCAGTAGATACTTTTCCACTCCTGCTCTTTCATGTCTTATCCATGTCTGTAGCTGTTTTAACTGCCCTGCCATATAGATATATATCTGGAAGTGCCATCCCTGCTTCAGTTTTCGATCGTTGTAGTGTTGTTATTTTAAGTTTGGATCTACCATTAGCCCATATACATTTTATGAGTTGTGAGTTAAATGTTTTTTGGGGTTTTTTTGAGTTTTGTATTGTAGTCAACAAACAATTGCATAACAAGGTTTATCAAACGCTTTGACATACATTGGAATACACATTGCAAGGTATAAAAGATCCCAAGCCTGGGATCATATTAAGTTTAAGGTAAACAAAAGGATACATGGAAATCATGTTTACTTCTTTTTGTTAGTCAGGTGCGATATAAAGCTACCCCTCAACCCGAGCCAACCTGTCGGTGATCTAGCTGTGGCACAGGCAGAGAGGCAACACCACCTAACCCGAACAATGAGCGAGGGTTGTTATGTCTATAGGATATCAAAGTAGAACCTAAACTGTAAAAAGAAAGAAATTGTATAGTGTCCCGCAGTGACATTTATCTCCTCAATCAGAAGAAAGTAAAAACAATGTTTAACCAATACAGAGAAATATAGTGAAACCAGTGCTATATACGCATCAAGCTACAACATGTATAACATTTCAAGTAACCCATAGGGACCAATTAGGATCATATCTGGCTACTGCACCATCCTTATCGGCTAGTATTTTCTCATACTCCGCTATCGTGTTGACCTGTCTGATGATATGCTTAACATTGGGTGCCTCATTTGATTTCCATTTGTGCATAATTACTGAGCGGGCCGCCATAATTATTTGCGTAGCAATAGAAACTGAAATATGAAAGGGGGACAAGTTAATGCCCAGAATGGCTTGTTCAATGTTTGGGTTAGTAATGCACCCAGTAATCGTGGAGATGAGCCTAAATTTCTCGGTCCAGAAACCACGGATGTGCAAGCAAGACCACACCATGTGTGAGTGTGCCAACTTGGCCGCAGCCTCTCCAACATAAATTTGAATTTTTTCCCGAGAATTTTGCTACGATGTATGGCGTGTAATGCCGAATTGAATTTTTGTGCTATTCCCAATAGTTAGTGCAGTGAGAAAATTGGTAAGAGGATCTTTTTCCCATTTATGATACGGGGTAAGCTTATGAAATTACATTTTGGAATGTAAACTATTATAAATTAGCGATATTTCTTTGTGTTTGGGGTTTTTGGATTGCCAAAATTTCCAGATATTTTCTGAAACCCAGCAGGAAGTGTCCTCTAAAGACCGACATAGCAAGGATATTTGTAAATAGGAGAAGATTTTGGTGCCTTGCAAATGGAATTTATGGGATATGTCTGAAAATGGCATTAGTTTATTCCCTTTATATAGGTCTTGTAATTCATAAATATCCCTATGCTGCCATTGTTCCAGAGAGATATCTGGTATATGCCATTTGATAGCTTCCAAGGGAATAGGAATCTTTGTTTTGGTTGAGTTAGTATCCCCTGATTTTAGTAGGTAAATCAAGGCCTGATAAGATGCTGAAATTGTGGGATGTTCAATAATGTTCCCTTGTGGTTTAATGGAGAAGAAAAAGAGTAGGGATAATGGAGATTTATTGTCCATCCAAGCTCTCTCTAGTTTACACCAAGGCATTAATAACAGAAATCACAGGACCATTCAAACCATCCCCAATGTACTCTATCAAAGGCCTTCTCTGCGTCCAACGCGAGGAGCAGAGAAGGCCTTTTAGATTTTTCCATTAGGCATAGAAGGTCTATCATCCTTCCAGTTGCATCCGGGGCTTGGTGCCCAGAAACAAATCCCACTTGGTCTGAATTAATCAAGTTTGGTAGAATTTTCGCTAGTCTATTTGCTATTAGTTTGGCATATACCTTCACATCTACCAATGAGATAGGTCTAAAATTCTGCGGCATGTTAGGTTCTTTACCTGGCTTAGGAAGTGTAACAATAGTAGCTGTTAACATTTCTTGAGGAAAGCTGGCCCTGGATACAGCGGCATTAAAGACTTGAAACAAATGTGGTGAAAGTAAGTCTTTAAACAGTTGATAGTATTCTGAGGAATACCCATCGTGTCCTGGAGACTTGTTTTTGGGTAAGCTCTTGACTAATTTTACTATTTCTGGTTCTGAAAATGGTTGGTTTAATAGTAACAGGTCTATTTTGGAGATTGTAGGGAGTGAAATTGATGCTAAGAACTTTGAATTAGCTTTGTCTGAAGGTTGGGGGGTATCAGCATCTTTTTCCACATTGTACAGTGACTCAAAGAAATTGCTAAAGGCGTCAGCAATTTCTTTTGGGTTAAAGGCTTTAGCACCTGTTTTGGGGTTGTGAATGTAATACATTTTTTGTTTGTTTGATTTTTCTTTTAGCTGGGAAGCCAAAAGCCTCCCTGCTTTGTTGCCGTATCTGTAGGATTGGGCCTTTAGAGATCTAAGTGATTTATCATGTTGCGACAGCAGAAGGGTTCTGAGGTCTTGCCTTGCTTGGAATAATTTTTCACAAATATTTTGTGAGGTGGCAATTTTATTTCTATTTTCTAAGTTGGAAATAGTTGAGAGAAGGTCTTTTAGCCGCTGTGACCTCTGCTGCCAGACTCTAGCAGAAAGTTGTATAAGAAGACCTCTAATATACACTTTATGGGAGTTCCATACTGTGAAGGGATCCTTGACCGATGGGGTGTTAAGTTCAAAGAATTCTTTCAATGCATTCGCTATTTGTTTTTTATTTTCTGGTTGGGTCAGTGTGTAAATGTTTTTGCACCATCGATTTGCCCTTGTCTCGGGTCGAAGACCCCCCACAGTTACGGAAATTGGGGCATGGTCTGACCATGTTATACAATGAATATCCGATATCGTAATTTTTTAAAACAAGAACCTATCTACAAGGAACAAGTCTATCCTTGGGTATGTATGGTGAGCATTGGAAAAGAAGGTGAGGTCTTTGACATCTCCAAATGTCATAGAGATTCGATGAAGAAATGAAGTGTGCTAACGTTGTTCTGTGTTTCTTGTGCTGCCTGTCTCCAGATATATCCATATCTGCATTTGGAATAGCGTTAAAGTCACCACATATGATTACATGTTCTTTCTGTGTAGAGGCAACTTTTCTCCAAATTTTGTTCAAGTAGGAAAGTTGTTTAGTGTTGGGAAGGTATAGGTTGACTAGAGTATATGTAGTTTGGTTTATTTCACAAATTAGGATTATGAACCTGCCGGAAGTGTCCACATGAGATTCTAAATGTGTAAAATGGACCGTGTCTTTAATAGCAATGGCCACTCCCTTTTTTTTTTGAGGGACCAATTGCCAAAAAAATATGACGGAATTGACGATGTCAGAAGGTTTGAGGTTTACGGGAATCAAAGTGAGTCTCTTGGTAGCAGATTTTGTGACATTTGAGGTTACAGGCCTCCTTCCAAGCCATTTGCCTCTTGAAAGGACTGTTCAACTCTTTAACGTTTAGTGAAGAAATTTTAAAGCCCATGGTTGCAAATTGTTTCTATACACCAAAGTGGTGAATGGTTGGAGGGTTAAGTTGTTTGGAACGGTCACAAGGAATAACCTGTGAGATTATGTTTTTAGTACTGGATTTCAACGGTGCGCGGATTTATGAAGGAGTAGGCAGGATGAGTGGGAAGGTTGAGTATGAGATCTCTTGGGCTTTGAGAGTTTAGATTCAGAAAAGTCTTTGCAGAAACTTGTCACTGCAGGAACACACACAGAGAAAGAATAAAGAGACAAAACAAAAGCAAAAAAAAGAGTAAAAACAGGCGATTCTTGAGTTGAATCTGTGCGGAACTATGTCCGC
This sequence comes from Glandirana rugosa, assembly GCA_018402905.1. Classification (NCBI taxonomy): domain Eukaryota; kingdom Metazoa; phylum Chordata; class Amphibia; order Anura; family Ranidae; genus Glandirana; species Glandirana rugosa. The sequence goes on from BLSH010102277.1 coordinate 1,862,294, forward strand.
TCGGTTGATGGGGACAATAAGTAACAAGCAGAATGGTGTACTCCTGTGTTGCCAGGGAACCAATGACAAGTTCTGTTGTGTGAAGCGCTCAGGTTAACCCGCCTCAGCGTCAGAGTCTCCGTGAATGGAGGCGGGAGACTTGTGGGAGTTATCTGGTTGCTCTTGATAGTCCAGGATGCTCCATTTCTGTAGTAGGCTTATACCTTCTTTGACCGTTTTGACTACATGTGTGGTATCATCTTTGGTGATGAGTAGTTTGGCCGGGTATAGCTAACGATAGGTAATGCAATGGTTGTTTAGAGGTTTTGTGATCGTTGCAAGTTGTCTACATTGTTGTAGAGTAAAGGCAGACAGATCAGCAAAGAAAGATAACGCTTGTAAATTTTGCGGTAGGTTATCGCAATCTCTGGTGACTCTCATAAGACGATCTTTTGTGTGGAAAAAATTAAGTCTTGCGATCGTATCTCTAGGCAGATGTGCTGGGATATGTTTGGACCTAGGGAGCCTATGTATACGATCAATAAGTAGGTCTTCCAAAGGTGCTTCCAGTAGAGCTGTTTTTAATATGTTTGTGAAGTATTTATTCAAGTCAGGTTTACTCAATTCTGGTATACCTCAGATCTTGACATTATTACATCTCAAACGATCTTCAAGGTCTGCTAAATTCATTTTCATCCACCAGATCTCGTCATCTCTTTCGTTATGAGCATCCACTAGATCGTTGACACTGGGTGTAAATTCTTCCATTTTTGATTAAATATGGGAGACTCTGTTACTTACTTCGGATACCTAATTTTTGAACTGTTATGCCAATGCTAGAATGTCTGTATGCAGAGTAAATCTCAGGGAAACCAGCATATTCTTCAGGGTAGTGTCAAGGACTGAAAAAGAGAGAAGGAGGCGCCTCTAAGTGCAATATTTAAAAGTACATTTATTAGCAATGGTATAAAAACACTCACAAAGTGCAGAGGGATAAGCAGCATGGAAAGCCAGTCCGTGGTGGCGTCACTTGGGATGCTCTGCAGCGGGGGGGGGGGTCCGTCTCCACACACTGTAGCAAGTCTGTGTTCATCCACTGGAGGATGGTAAGCTGCCGGCTGTGTATCCAGGACGAGGCTTGGAGCGTGGGAGGTGGGGGCGCAGGTCCGTGACGTCACTAGCTGTGCGACGCGTTTCATAGGCGGAAACGGCCCAGGTGACAGTGAGGCCGCACCTCTTCCTCAGGCAAGGACTGGCCTGTAGGTAGTGAGCTAAATATATATAGGCTGAGGGGCGGGGGGCTGGATCAAGGTGAATGACCTCTCTACAGACAACATCCGGGGAGAACAAGAAGACTGTATGCAGAGAAGGTATAACCATGACGGCGGCATTAAAAATCATAATAAAACTCTGTACAATGTAAATCGCAAAGTGCTATAAAACCATTGTACAAAGACAGGAAAATTTTCATATATGTAAAAAGGATATATATTATTAAGAATTACATATAAAACTGTACTTGGGGGAATATTTATACCTAAAATCATGCATATATAAAAAGCAGTAGATAGTGTCTCCGAGACCTCAGAGTAGGAGCCTACGTGTTGATGAGACACCATGTGTGTGTAAATAGACAATAGGGGATCAGAGCAATATATGTGGGTTAACTACTGTGTGGTAATGGTTTATAAGAACAGGGTCAAGAGTTGTACCGTATGAAGGGCACCCAACCACACATTGCACCGGCCGGACAAGTAGATCTAGGCAAGTGGCAATCGTGGGCAGGGGGCCCACCCACGACCTACAACATGGTACCATGTTACACGCACCATGTAGGGGGGAATCAAAAACCTGCTGTGTGGACCATGTGTAGTCACCAACCCTACTGTGTCTATTAATAAATAATGGGCATAAAAGGAACCAATAAAAGTACATAAAAAACAACCAGTAACATGTAGTAAAACTGATAAAGGTACATATAAACGACCAATATGGCCATGCATGGTCGCCAAGGCCACTCCAGAGATATGTATAGGGTTAAGTCAGAAAAATTATATATGACGCAAATGTTTTACAAGCTATAAGTGATGAAAAGATGCAAAATCCTGCAAATGAGCGTGAGGGGCTAAAGGATAGTGGACGTCTCAATGCTCTCGTTTAGGCCACCAGGTGAGAGAACATCCAGCGAAAAAATCCAATAAGTTTCCCGAGCGCAGAGTTTTTTAAAACGTTCTGCTTCGGGTAATGTGGATGGGATCTGTTCAATAACCCACACTCTCAATCCTTGTGTGGATTTCTTATGTTTCTCTAAAAAATGTCTAGGCACGCTATGGTGATCCTCACCTTCCTCAATAAGCCTCCTATGTTCGCCAAAGCGGCACCTCAGTGTGCGGATGGTGCGGCCCACATACAGTAGGCCGCATGGACATGTGAGGCCATAAACTACAAAATTAGAGGAGCAATTGTAAAACTGTTTGAGTGTATAAACCTTTCCCTTGGCCTCAAAAGAAGATTGTCCATGGTTGACATAGGCACAAGTTTTACAGAGTGCCTTACGGCATTGGAACATCCCTACTAAAGGGATTAGTGTAGGTATGTTGGGTTCTGTCTTATGTTTTCTCAATTTGCTCGGCGCGATTTTCCCTTTAAGGTTGGGAGCTCGGCGGTAGGTCACTCTGGACTCAGGGGGTAGAGCGTCCTTTAGATGGGGGTCCTGTAGTAGGATGTTCCAATGCCTGGAAAGTATCCTTTCCATATTTTTGTGTTTATTATGGAAAGTAGTCGTAAAGCGGAGGGAATGGTTCGTTTCCTCCCACTTTTTAGGTGGTTGTTTTGTGGTGTAAGTCATAAAGGCTTCATCTACCAATGCCTCAGGATAAGCTTTATCCAAAAACTTGGTCTTTAATAGTGTGCCCTGAACTGTGTAATCATCTGTAGCAGTACAATAGTTTCTCAATCTGCAATATTGCCCCTTGGGGATGTTTTTTACCCAAGGGGGATAATGGCAACTCTTATAGTGCAGAAAAGAGTTTCCTGCTGTGGGCTTAGTGAAATTTCGGGCTAGTATCTTAGTTCCACAAAAGCTTTATTGAATAAACAACAGTACAGTACATGTTCATTACCATAACTCAAAGCAGAAAGTTATACAAGCACAGTGTAAAAGTCGTACGTAGTGAAAATAAAGTATCAGTACAAAACCTTTGAGATTCAAGTGACAGAATAATGCATAATTAAATATAAAGATCTAGGATATATACCATTTGCTGTAATAGTCACGTTATTGTAAGGGTGTGGGAATATAGCGTTAAGGAGTTAAAATAATGAGGTCAAGAAAGGTTGGTCTAAAGGGGTCTGAAGTTAACAAAGCGGGCGTAGAGGTGTGTCTGGGGCAACAAACACAGTACTGGTAAGCGATTAGAGGTTAGGGGGGGAAGAGGGGGAAGGTGACGGGATGAGGGTATGGGGGGAGGGGGGAGGAAGGTAGGGGGTAAGGTATGGGCAAGGTGTATCCAGGGTTAGTCTACTATAGGGTTTTGCTCTTTATGCAACCTACCACTTTATAGTTCAGATGGGATCTAA
>BLSH010102277.1:1874689-1888324 GCA_018402905.1 Glandirana rugosa
TGGAGGTTTTGTATCGGAGACTGTAGTTCCCTCGGGAGTGACTTCGTCAAGAACTTGAATTTCTGCTTTATGCACCACAAAGCCTGTCTAATCTCCTCCAACTCTTTCGCCGTCCGTCTGTACTACTTCTGTAGTCTCTGAATGTTGTTATGTCACGGTTGATAGTGAAGGTATACTAGCTCGAAGTTGCGGCGGAGCTCCTGGAGCTATTGGCCCCGTCCTCCTTCTTAAACTCTTAATCTCCATAAGGTCTCTTGCATCTCGTTCTGGTCTATGGGGACCGAGAGGTTAGGAATAAACCTACCCCTAGGTCTCAGAGCTCTATGTGCGCGCTCGAATTCGATCGGTGAATCATGTGGACGTTCAATGAGGTTGTTAAATAAGGATTGGAGAGCCAGGGGTATCTGGTCTTGCTCTACGTTCTCTGGAATACCTCTAATTCTCAAATTCTTCCTCCTGCCCCGGTTATCGAGGTCCTCGAGGCGGCGTTGAAGCTCGATCATATGGAAGTGATAGTTGGCACTGTATTGTTGTAAGTCTCTGATGTCTTCATCATGTCTGCCTGCCGCTTTCTCAACCTCCTCTAATCTGTCCGAAACACCACGTATTTCGTCTTTAAGTTCAAGAACTGCTTCAGTGAGGGCTCCCTTGATGTCAGAGGCTATGTTTTGGAGGTCCGACATTTTAGGGACCTGTTGGATCAAGTCTACGAGTCTATTGTGACTGAGTTGCATGTTCGCTTTAGATGAACCTTCCTCCGCCTTACGCGCCATGCCTGCTGGGCTCTGAGAAGGGCCTGCGGTAGAGGCCTCGGTATTTTTAGGGGTCCGCGGACGAAAAAGTTCTGGGAGGTTACAGTTCGGTTGTGGTTGAGGGGTTTGGGAGAAGGGCAACTGTCTTCCTATTTTGCCCATAATCCATTAATAAAGGCTGTGTGGGCCTGCTATCTCTCCCCTGGTGCCAATGCTCCTGGTTTAGGCTGCCATTATGGGCATGCTGCGGGCCACATCTGCTTGACCTGTAGGTATTTCAGTCTCTAGAATGAGTCAGTAGGGGCCCCTGTGGACTGCTGCCCGGGTTCAGGATATAGTAGGATAGCTGTAGGTGCTTGGAAAACAACGCGGCCTAGGCCGCAGATGAAGCCACGGGCTCGATTTCGTGTGTTGCGGCGGCCGGCCTTGTGATGGGACACCTTCGCAGCACTTTCCTTGTGAGGTGTCTGTAGGGGCCCCTGTGCTACTCCCTCCGGGTTTTGGCCTCAGAATGGTGTATTTAGAGGGACGGAAGCCGCCGCGAGCTAGGCCGCAGCCGAAGCCGCGGGCTAAATTTCGGGCGTCCCGGAGGTACGCCGCGGATCTTTACAATTTTTAGTCCCGGTTGAAGGGGAGGATGTGAGGGAGCCTTTGGGATGGTTTTTGGTAGCTCACCTATCCCAGGGATTGCAGATGCCCGCAGATAGTGCACGAAGGAGCCGGAGCTCTGCCAGAGCACGTCCGCTCACCGCCGCGTCCAAGCCACGCCCCCTCGGGCTAGTATCTTGTCACCTATATAGTACAGCTCCAAATCCAAGAAAGCCAAGGAGCTGGAGTTGGAGACATAAGTGAAAGATAAACCATAAGGATTGTGGTTGCAGTGATCCACAAACTGATCGATGAGATTAGAGGGGCCATCCCAAATGATGATTATATCATCGATATATCTGCCGTAGAAAACAATATTGGCCGAAAAGAGATTATTGGTGGATACATATTTTCCCTCCCAGTAACCCATGGCCAGGTTGGCATAGGAGGGGGCAAAATTTGCCCCCATAGCCGTGCCCTGTATTTGTAGAAAGAAATTTCCATCAAAACTGAAATAGTTATGGGTCAAACAAAACGAAGTGGCCTCCAAGATGAATTTGGCCTGTCTAGGATCCATCATTTGGTCCTCAGCAAGAAAATGTTCCAGAGCCCTCAGCCCATACTCATGAGGGATCGAGGTGTACAGGGAACACACGTCTAAGGACAGCCACGTATACGAGGATTCCCAGCTATAGTTAGCAAGGAGCCCTAGTAAATGCGTCCCATCTCGGATATAGGAAGATAATTGTGTGACAATGGGTTGTAGATGAAAATCCACATATTTACTGAACCCAGACGTTACACTGTCCATGGCTGCCACGATAGGCCTACCAGGGGGATCTTGCAAATTTTTATGTATTTTTGGCAGATGGTAAAAGTAAGGTATTTGGTAAAATATGTTCAAAAGAAAGGCCGCCTCCGTTTTACTGATAATACCATTAGCTAATGCTGATTTAACCAATGAAGTGGCTTCCAAAGCATATTGGGCAGTGGGGTCTGTGCGTAAGGGCTGGTAGGTGGTGCGATCTGCCAGCAATCTGTTGGCTTCAGCCACATACTGTTCTCTATTCTGGATTACTATGCCACCTCCTTTGTCTACTTGTCCGGCCGGTGCAATGTGTGGTTGGGTGCCCTTCATACGGTACAACTCTTGACCCTGTTCTTATAAACCATTACCACACAGTAGTTAACCCACATATATTGCTCTGATCCCCTATTGTCTATTTACACACACATGGTGTCTCATCAACACGTAGGCTCCTACTCTGAGGTCTCGGAGACACTATCTACTGCTTTTTATATATGCATGATTTTAGGTATAAATATTCCCCCAAGTACAGTTTTATATGTAATTCTTAATAATATATATCCTTTTTACATATATGAAAATTTTCCTGTCTTTGTACAATGGTTTTATAGCACTTTGCGATTTACATTGATTGTACAGAGTTTTATTATGATTTTTAATGCCGCCGTCATGGTTATACCTTCTCTGCATACAGTCTTCCTGTTCTCCCCGGATGTTGTCTGTAGAGAGGTCATTCACCTTGATCCAGCCCCCCGCCCCTCAGCCTATATATATTTAGCTCACTACCTACAGGCCAGTCCTTGCCTGAGGAAGAGGCGCGGCCTCACTGTCACCTGGGCCGTTTCCGCCTATGAAACGCGTCGCACAGCTAGTGACGTCACGGACCTGCGCCCCCGCCTCCCACGCTCCAAGCCTCGTCCTGGATACACAGCCGGCAGCTTACCATCCTCCAGTGGATGAACACAGACTTGCTACAGTGTGTGGAGACGGACCCCCCCCCCCGCTGCAGAGCATCCCAAGTGACGCCACCACGGACTGGCTTTCCATGCTGCTTATCCCTCTGCACTTTGTGAGTGTTTTTATACCATTGCTAATAAATGTACTTTTAAATATTGCACTTAGAGGCGCCTCCTTCTCTCTTTTTCTCTTTTAGTAAATACAAAGCCCGGTTCAGCTTCTCAGGATTGGCTGCCTTTTTCCCAGGATTATTTAAAAACTTTTCTTCTCCACCTCTCAGACTATGTGAAGTGGTAGGGACGTTTTTCTCCACTTCCCTTTAAGACTGCCTTGTACATCATTTTTTGGACACAGTGACTGGGCTGATAACAACTGTGCGCACACATTTGTCTTTTCTAGTGTCAAGGACTGGCATGTTTGCTGTAGGGAAGTCTGAAATGGAATCTTGCAGCTCCCTGGTGTCGTCTAAAGATGAGTTAAAGTTGCTTGCCTCTGGAATGTTGGAAGCGGATTCACTCATCTTTTGTTTGCTCTTTGAGGACTGGAAGATGATGAGGGAGGTTGTGAATGGTATCCGTTTCCCAGCTCTGGGCCATTAGTATTGGCTGTGTGTTTTTGGTTTGTCTTGTTATATCCCTGTGACGGTCCGTATGGAGTCCAGCCACTATCACTTTCTTGGTTTGTGAGGCGGCGTGACTGGGAGAAGAAATCTGCCATTCGCTCAGGCTTTACCCTTTCTTTTCTTTTCCATGATGACATCCGCGGATATTTCCGCGGTTTGAAATTACTATAGGGGAGTAAATGAGGCTTCTTGTCCTTCCAAATGTCTCCAGCAACCCTCAGTGGAGAGGAGCTGTCAGTGTGCAGCCATCCATTCAATCGGCCAGCTACCTTTCTAAATAAAGTCTATTTATGTGCTGGTATGAATTTTATGTCTTGGTGGCTGTGGAGGTCTGCGTCTTTAAGGTGATTTGCCACAAATGTGCCACAGTTGGGAATTCAGAGATAGGGAGATAGGCCAGACATGTGGCTGCAGTCAGTAATGGAGTGGGTGTACCAAGATGGCCGCCACACTAAGCCTCAGAGTACCTCTACTGAATTGGCACCAAATAGTAGTACCCCTCCTCTCCAAAATACTCCAGAAGGTGGGCAGAGGTGTCGGTGCTGGTGTAGGCCACACTCCCAGAGCCCTAGGAGGTTTGCTGGCCATATGAAAAAAACTGAGGCCCGCGGGTTGACGGCTGTCACTAGGCCTCATTGCGCTGCAGCCTAGGTGGCGGTTTAACGTTACTGGCCAGGTCCCATTTATCAGCGGGGAGGTTAAGGTAAAAGAGGTAGCTGTGAGGGTGATGATCTGTGGCACTGGAGGAGGAGATGGCAGTCTCTAGAGTTCCACAGGCGGCCCAGGCCTTGAAGATGGTGGCGGCCGTGGGGAGGTAAGCCCTGTGACGGGCTCAATAAGTCTGCGATCTGGTGACAATTGGGCCTTAATATTAGTCAGGGATGATGCTGGGAGCCTAAAGAGACATTCAGGTGGGTTGATGTCGCTTACCAAGCTGGCCAGATCACAGATGCCACTGGATGGAAGTCGAGGGCTCCTGGAGCTCTGCAGAAAGATGTCCGCTGCTTGTCACATCAGGCCACTCCCCCTCTTGAGTTAAATTTGTAAATATGGATTTTGGTATAACTACTGATGAATATGAGAATACATATAAACATTTGGGCAACGCTACTGTCTTAATTAAATTTATTCTTCCTGTCACTGAAAGTGGTTACTTTGACCATATTGTCAACTTGCATTTAATTTGTCCCAATAGAGGATTTACATTCATTGCCAGCGCTTCCTCTGGATCCTACGTAATTTGAATACCCATATATTTAAATGAATCCACTATCTTCAATAAGGGAAATAGCTCCACACTTCCCTTCCCTTAGACCATGTCTTGATTTTTAATCCTAAATAGTTCCCAAATGTATTTATTAGTTTCATTGCTTCTGTTAAGGAGTTTTGTGTGTCTCCCACAGTATTATATCGTCCACATAAAGACCCATGACCTCCTTCCCTTTACTGTTCCTTTATATTCCTCTGATTTCCTAAACCTCAGAGCAAGCATTTCTATTGACATAGCAAAAAGATGGGGGGATAGAGGACATCACTGTCTTGTTCCTATCTCTAATCTTATTGTGGATGACATTACTCCACTCACCAAAAGAGTTGAACGAGATTGACTATAGATTATGGCTATCCATTTTCTAAATCTTTCTCCGAAACCAAACTGTTCCAGTGATTTCTGTAAACACAACCATTCAATACAGTCAAATGCCCTGGCAGTATCCAAAGATGCCACGGCACTCAACTCTGGTATGTATTCCTTCATTTGTGCCATCGGTTGTGTTGTTCTTATATTGATTGATGTTGACTTTCCTGGCATAAAGCCAGTTTGAACTCTATGAATAATTGATACAATTATGTTAAGCCTTCCCACTAAGATATTTGCCAATATTTTATAATCAAAGTTAAGCAATAAAATTGGCCTATATGAAGCACATTCACTTGGATCTTTATCTGGCTTTGGTATAAGCACCACCAAAGCTTCATACATTGAATCTGGCAAAGATTCCTGCATGAATGCTTCATTCTGGTTAGAATTGGTGCTAGAATATATACCTCCAATGGAATCCCATCAGGGCCAGCTGATTTCCCTGATGCTAATAATCTCACAGCATGTCGCACTTCCTCTTCTGTAAACTCCTTATCCATCATACTCGTTTTTCAGTTAATTTAGGACATTCTATTTCATTCATATATTGCATCTCCCTGTCTGTGCAAGTTAGCCTTGTCTCCGTAGAGACATAATACTAATGGAAACATTTAGTTATCTCATCCATCACATACACCAACTCCCCCGGTCTATTTCTAACTTTAGATACTACCAATGATGATGATTTTCATTTAACCATATGGGCTAATAATTTACTTCCTAGATTCCCTTGTTCATAATTCTGCTGCTTTCTGAAAAAAAATCTTGTAGCATTAACTTCCGCTTGTATCTTATACAGCTGTATACATTTTTCCCACCTTTCTTTATTAATCCTTGATGGATCCCCTATATCAGGTTATGCAATTAGCGGACCTGCAGCTGTTGTAGAACTACAAGTCCCATGAGGCATAGCAAGACTGACAGCCACAAGCATGACACCCAGAGGCAGAGGCATGATGGGACTTGTAGTTTTGCAACAGCTGGAGGACCGCTAATTGCATATCCCTGCCCTATATTTTCTGTCTCCACTTGCACACATTTTTCAGCTAGTTCTTTCTCTTCTTGCCTATTGGTTTTCTTAATATATGCTATTGTAGATCTCAAAGCTCCCCTAAGGTATGCCTGGAGTGCATCCCAATAATTAACATCAATTGGTAACTCTCCATGGGCTTCCAGGAACATTCTCAGCTGGTTCGGTGTTCGATCATTAATCCCTATTTGCGATAACCAATAGGGGTGCATCTTCCATCCTGGTCATCTTCCCCCTAAACCAGGGGGTTTCCAGTTCAAGTAGCAGTGGGGAATGATCTGACACTCTTCTGGTAAGATATGTAAGTAATGGACTGCACCAATGGTAGTGTCTTATTACCCAATGCCAGATCTATTCGGGAGAGTGACCCTTTCCCCATGGACGCACATGAGTATACGCTATCATCTCGGTTTCTATCTCGCCATATATCTATCCACCCCACCTCTTCTACTAATTTCTCAAATATACTTATTCCTACCTTGTCCTTCTGCTGAATGATTCCATGTTTATCTTTAAGTGGATCTAACCCCATATTAAAATCTCCCATACATATAACATAAGCATCTGGAAATTTTGTCATAAACATTACTGCGTCTTTTACTACCCGCAAAGTGGCTGGTTGAGGGTTATAAATACCCATTATCACAAAATGTATTGAATACAGTTTAGCAAACACAAATACATATTGACCTTCTGGGTCGCATTTAAACTGAATACCCTCCCATAATACTGACCAGTGCACCATCAGCGAGACTCCCCTTGATGTGATGTGTGGTAGGAGTGGCTAGACCACTGTGTTTTTTCAAGGTCAATCATTCGTTCTTTGGTCATATGTGTTTCCTGTAGACATATTATTTTTGCCTGCACCCTACGAATGGTTGAATATAGTTAGGCCTTCTTTAGCCTTGTTCCCATTAGCCTTACATTCCATGACAGAAAGGCACATTTCTCATCAGTATGCACCATTCCTTATTAACACCTATTACCAATATACCTGTATATATTTGGAAATGTATTTCCCTATACTTATATATATCTTCCAACATGAATCATGATAATATCCTAAAACCAACTTTACTACATATCGTTCCCATCCATACCCATACTTCAGCCTTACACACATTCCATTTACTCAAATTACAATGGGACATTGCCATCCTGTCCCTACTACTAGTAGTATGGCAATATGTCGTGATGCAACTTTTACTTTTGCAGACCTGTTACTTGATCACAAAATATTACAAAAAAAAAAAATTAAATAAGAAAAGAAAAAAACAAAAAATAGGGGAAAAGGAGGGAGCCAATAATCAAGTCATGAGAAAAAAAAATGGGTGAGAGGTGTGGTGAGATCGAGACAGCCAGAACTAGGGGCATTTAAATTTATTTTCTATATCACCACATTTACTCCCTTCTTCTCCACCCATCCCAGACATAATGAATTATTGATTTACTCCCAGCTACCTTAGGAGGAGTCAATAAGAGGGAATGAGCAAAAAAAAAACCCTCAACTTCAATTCTTTTACATAGTGCTACAACCCTTATTATCTGTGGCTTCATGTTCCAATAAGTATTGATATTTATCACTGTGGGAGAAAAACAAATTAAATAAAAAAATTGAAAAACGGTGCACCAAAAAGTGTAAAAAAAAAAAAAAAGGGGGCAAAAAACGATGAAAAAAAACCCGCAACAAACGTGTTCCAACTCCTTTCCATTGTGTTACAACCCTAAATATCTTCACAGCCCCTTTACTAGGACTGGAGAATGGTGATCCAGCACTGGATTCCAGGGCACCTCTAAAGGCTCGATCGTCCAACAGCCCATTGGCCGACTATCCAACCGTTAGTGCGCACGATTCAACAGCCGATATCCAATTGTCGTCCAACAGAAGTTGGCTGACAAGACTAGAAAACTTTTGTTGGCCAACAAGGCGTTGGCCGATTCTTGGCTCGTGTGTACAGAAGTTGGGCCAACAAAAGGTTGGAAGTGCTAACATGCATGCTCGGAATCCAGGAAGTGTTGGGTCGTGTAAACCTGTGTTCGTAATTCACAAATCACATTCACCTGAACTTCCTCATTATATGCTCGTAACACGTCACTACGTTCAGCTTTGTTGCCCAATTACTTGACTACCGTCAGTATGCTGGACAAAACCGGCAACAGCCAATTTGGACAAAAGTCGGACGTTCGGTTGTCCAACAATCGGCGCGTGTGTACGAGGCTTTACTCTGCCACCCCTTGCCCCCTTGCTTTAATGCTGATCTAAACTTTAACCTGTAACTTAAAAATAACACAGCCTGTTCCTAATATGTAACCCTTTCTCTAACCCTATCCTTTAATCTAACGTTTAATCATATTCCCCTAGCCCTTAACTCTCTGCCTACCACTAAGTGATACTCCTAAAATAAAATCTTGATGCTAAAGGCAAGTATTCCCAATTCACTTTGAAGTATAGAAAACAGCAAGGTGTATTTATTTTTCAGAAAAGCAAGAACAAGGAGAAATTCTTAGAGATTGCATCAAATAAAACTGTTCTTTCAGCTATAATTCTGCTTTCTAAAGTAGATTATTTCTATTCAATTTGCAATATGCACATAGTAAGCAATAGAAATGTTTCAATAGTTCTAGTGTTTGTATTTTATTCTGTGCTTAACCTTGTACCTATATGTTGTATCGCTTTGTATATCAGCAATATAAGGAAGAATATGTCAGGATAAAAAGCAAGTGCATCCACAAGCTGGGATTCATTGCGCATTGATCCCCTGCATCACGACAGGATTGTGCAGTGGCAGTAATTGAAGTAATCAACTCAGTAGGATGCTGGGTCTTTATGTTTAAGCTAAACAATAATTGCAAAGCATTTCTTTAAAAGTGCATATGTTTGTAACTATCTCTATAAACTGCCATATTGCATGCAACCAAATAATATATGTAATGTGCATATTCAGACATCCAACAGAGAGCTACTTCACTCTCTTAAATATGTTTCTTTTTAAAAGTGCTAATTGTTTTTGTGAGCACTCACAAGACGAAGAATCTGTTAATAGTCACTTTACATCCATATACAGTAAAATACTTAGGAGACACACTAATGAATATTACCCCAACGCATCTTAGTTAGTGGGCTGTATGACCTTCGTGCACTTCAAGGACAAGTGAGTGAAATTTCAATAGGATGGTAATAATAGAATTAATGCTTTTGCTTGCTTCCCACCAGCATACCAACACCAACATACACTAAGCACCAACATACAGAATGTGTACAATATAGAGTAGTTGATAATAAAGCACATAGTATAAAAATGTATGCTTAATTTGGGTTATCTGAGATCAGTATTAACCCATACCCAGGTAATCCTTTCCTTTCTAGCAGCAACATTTAATACAAAACAGAAACATTAATTTTGGTATTGTGGCTGCAACACTTAGCTACAGTCTCTTAGGGGGTTTTGTAAAAAAAAATACATAAAAGAAATGCACATTAGATTTGTACAAATTGCCAGCTGTGAAAATAAAGCAAAAGATACATTTCTTAGGTTATTTTCTATTAGGGTCAAATTTGTAATAATTCTGTATTCATTGACATAGCAATAAAAAGATGTAAATGATACTTTGAGTATGTGAGATTTTTTAAAATAATGAGCCAATATGTTCCTTTTAGATACCCACAAGGAGAGTCAGAGGGATGCTTAAAGAGGGTTATGTGGTAAGCAGTTCTGAGTAGAGTTGAGCGGACACCTGGATGTTCGGGTTCGGCTGAACTTCGCAAAAAAGTTCGAGTTCGGCCCCGAACTTGACCCCGAAGTCAATGGTGACCCGAACTTTTGGGCACAAAAATTGCTCTTAAAAAGTCCTGGAAAGGGCTAGAGGGCTGCAAAAGGAAGCAAAATGGGGGTAAGAGTAGGACAAGTGCCCTGCAAACAAATGTGGATAGGGAAATAACTTAAAATCACATAAAAAAAAATTAAAAATGGTGGAGGAGGTGGATGTTGAGTAGGTGGTTGAGGAGGCGGGGACCGTGGCGGTGTAGGTGGTGGAAGTGGCGGTGGAGGAGGAGGTAGCCAACACTGTTTTTTGTTTGTTTTTTTTTTTTAATTGGGGTAGCCCCCAAAATATTGAGACATATTAAAAAAAAAAGGATAAGTTCACTTAAGTATACCAATGGCTATGTGAGGCCGGTATAAATGTCTATTCTGCACAAGGTACAGACAAGTCTTGTGCCTGGTTAATTTTAATAAACGTTAGCTTGTTCACGTTGGCTGTGGACAGGCGGCTGCACTTGTCTGTGAAAACGCTCCCTGCCATGCTAAACATACATCCAGACAATACACTGGCTGCAGGGCAGGCCAGCACTTCCAAGGCATAAAGGGCAAGCTCAGGCCATGTGCCCAATTTGGAGACCCAGAAGTTGAATGGGGCAGACCCATCAGTCAGTACGTGTAGGCGTGTGCACACATACTCTTGCACCATGTTGCTGAAATGCTGCCTCCTGCTAAGACGTTGTCTATCGGCTGGTGGTGCTGTTTGTTGTGGCATGCTGTTGACAAAGCTTTTCCACATTTCGGCCATGCTTACCCTGCCTTCTGAGGTGCTGATGGTGCCACAGCTGCCTTAGCGACCTCTTCCTTCGCCTTGTGCTTCCACTGAGCCCCCCCGGTGTCATTTGGGAATGCCCTCAGCAGCGTGTCTACTAGCATGCGCTTGTAGTCATGCATCTTCCGATCACGCTCCAGTGAGGGAATTAAGGACGGCACGTTGTCCTTGTAACAGGGATCCATCAGGGTGGTCACCCAGTAATCAGCACAAGTTACAATGTGGACAACTCGGCTGTCGTTGCACAGGCTCTGCAGCATGTAGTCTCTCTTGTGTGCCAGGCTGCCCAGAGGCAAAGACAAGCTGTCCTCTGTGGGAGGTGTATCATCTGTGTTTTTTAGAAATTTCTGCACCATCAAATTCAACACATGCACCAGGCAAGGGATGTACATCAAACCGGCTAGGCCCAGAGCTGCTACGTGATTTCGCCCATTATCACACACCACCAGGCCGGGCTTGAGGCTCAGTGGCAACAACCACTCATCGGTCTGTTGTTCAGTGCCCATCCACAGCTCCTGCACAGTGTGGGGTTTATCCCCCAAACATATCAGTTTTAAAACAGCCTGCTGTCGTTTCCCCCTGGATGTGCTGAAGTTGGTGGTGAAGGTGTTATGCTGACTGGATGAGGAGGTGGTAGAGGAGGAGGAGGCAAAGAGAAATGCCTTGCAATCCTCGGTGGTGGAAGGACATGCGCCAAACTGTTATCCGCCTCAGACCCACCCACAACTACATTTGCCCAGTGTGCAGTTAGCGAGATATAGCGTCCCTGCCCGTGCTTACTTGTCCACGTATCAGTGGTTATGTGGACCTTGCCTCAGATGGCGTTGCACAGTGCACACTTGATCTTGTCCCCGACTTGTTTGTGCAGGGAAGGGATGGCTTGCCTGGAAAAGTAGTGGCGGCTGGGAACCACGTACTGTGGGACAGCCACCGCCATCAGGTTTTTAAAACTGTACGTGTCCACCAGATGGAATGACAGCATTTCAAAGGCCAGGAATTTTGAAATGCTGGCATTCAGGGCCAGGGATCGCGAGTGGGTAGGGGGGTACTTCCTCTTTCTCTCCAGTGTTTGGCAGATGGACAGCTGTAAGCTTCCATGGGACCGTGTGGAAATGCTTGGGGACGGTGGTGGACATGGCGGCGTTGCTGTCACATCATCTGTTTGCTGGGTGGCAGGTGACACTGTCACTGTAGAGGTGGAGGAAGAGGCCGAGGCAGCAGCAGAAGAGGAAGCAGGAGGAGCGCGAGGCCTTTCTTGGATTTTGAGGTGCTTATTCCACTGCAGCTCGTGCTTTGCAAGTAGATGCCTGGTCATGCAGGTTATGCTCAGGTTTAGAACTATTATGCCTCGCTTCAGGCTCTGATTGCACAGCGTACAAACCACTCGTGTCTTGTCATCTGCACATTGTCTAAAGAACTGCCATGCCAGGGAACTCCTTTGAGCTGCCTTTGGTGTGCTATGGTCCCTGGGTGCGATGGGTAGTAGCAGGCGAACTGTCTAGGGGACAGTTGCTCTGCTTTTGCAACCTGCTTCCTCTTTTGCTGTGCTGGTGCCTCTGTGCGACCACCACCTCTTCCTCCAAACTGCACACGTCACTCGCATGACCTTCATTCCATGTGGAGACTAGGACCTCATCATCCTCCACATCATCTTCCACCCACTCTTCACCACTGCCCTCCTTGTCAGTCTGCACACTGTAGAAAGCCGCAGCAGTTGGCACCTGTGTTTCGTCATCATCAGAGATATGCTGCGGTGGTGTTTCCATGTCCTCATCCTGAAACAGAAGTGGTTGGGCATCGGTGCACTCAATGTCTTCCACTTCTGGGGCAGGGCTATGTGGATGGCCCAAGGAATGCACACCAGCAGAGTCATCAAAAAGCATAAGAGTCTGCTGCATGACTTGAGGCTCAGACTGCTTGGCTGATTTACAAGGGGCTGAGGTGAAAGACAGATGGCCATAGGGTTCAGGTGCCAAATCTGAGCTTTCAGCAAGGGACCGGGTGGGAGACAATGTGAAGGAACTGGAGGTATTGTCTGCCACCCAATCTACTATCGCCTGTACTTGTTCTGGCCTCACCATTCGTTGACCGGCATTCGGGCCTACCATATAACATTGAAGGTTCTGTCGGCTACTCGCACCTGAGGAAGGTGTTTCACTTGCGCGTGTAGCTGGCACAGATCAACCACGTCCTCTCCTTGCAACAGGAGCTTCACCAACACCACTAACACCAGCAGCACCACGACCATTGTCCCTCACACCAGCAGGAGGAACCTCTCCCTACACCAGTATGAGATGATTTTATAACGCTAATCTGTCCCTCACACCAGCAGCAGGAACCTCTCCTTACACCGGTATGAGATGATTTTATAATGCTAATCTGTCCCTCACACCAGCAGCAGGGACCTCTCCTTACACCAGTATGAGATGATTTTTTAACGCTAATTTGTCCCTCACACCAGCAGCAGGAACCTCTCTCTACACCAGTATGAGATGATTTTATAACGCTAATCTGTCCCTCACACCAGCAGCAGGAACCTCTCCCTACACCAGTATGAGATGATTTTATAACGCTAATCTGTCCCTCACACCAGCAGCAGGAACCTCTCCCTATACTAGTATGAGATGATTTCATAACGCTACTCTGTCC
>BLSH010102277.1:1918839-1929207 GCA_018402905.1 Glandirana rugosa
GAGTAAGGCCTTACCACGCCACCAGGAAATCTATGCAGTAATTTATACTGAACATAATCAATAGGGGTTTGGTCCCTTCCTAGGCCCCCCACAATCATTAATATCTGGCTAAAGAGAATTGTTACTAAACTTTCCAAATTGTTTTTATAACCGATTAGCCAATAGAAGGAAGTAGTCAGATATGTCATAGAGTGTTTTCACTCATGTGGGGAGTGTAAAAACATTTATAAAATAACATAGAAAAGTACACTGTTGTGACTTCTTTAATGTGAAACGATGTTACATGTTTCATCACTCACATGTCGAACATATTGTCACATTTAAACGACGGGGGAGTTTTATTGTTGTGTGTCGGTAATTACAGATTTGGTGACCGTTGTAGGGGTGTACTCACTTTTGTTGCCAGTGGTTTAGACATTAATGGCTGTGTGTTGTTATTTTGAGGGGGCAGCAAATTTACACTGTTATACAAGCTGTACACTCACTACTTTGTACATTGTAGCAAAGTGTAATTTCTTCAGTGTTGTCACATGAAAAGATACAATAAAATATTTACAAAAATGTGAGGGGTGTACTCACTTTTGTGAGATACTGTATAGACTGATGAAGGAAGATAACCGATTAGCCAATATTTTTGTTAAACCTTTCAAATCATTGTTAAGAGAAATCGGTCTATAATTACTAACACCCCCCGGATCCTTCCCTGGTTTGGGGATAACTAATACAAGTCATATTTAATGACGTATCTAAAGGACCACCGCACCATTCCGGAATGAGTTGAAAAATCTAGTTATATAAATGCAGAGGATCCCTGCAAATGTTTTATAACAATTACTGGAAAACCATCAGGTCCTGGAGCCGAACCTCGTCTTGCATGCTTAATCATGTCCACAACTTCCTCCTTAAAAAAAAGTGAGGCTTTAAGTTGACTATGAGGATGAGCCACCAATTCAAGAAGAGGAAGACTAAGAAATAATCTACCCATGACTGCTTTCCAGGGGTCCCAGCTTAGTACAGCAATGAATAAATTGCATGGAATGCCTCCAATATTTGTTTTGTATTCTGAGTAGAAGTACCCTGGGGGGAGAAAATTTTGGGAAGAGCGAAGGTGCGGACCTTAGGCGTCAACCTCGTCACCAGCATGGACCCAATTTTATCACGTTGATAATAAAATCTAGCACCACTCCAACAGAGACTTTTTTTCCGCCTTTGTGGTCAAGGCCAGATTTAAAGCCAGCCTAGCCAAGTCAAATTTAGAAAAACTATCTTGTGTAGGTTTTCGTTTATAAAGTTTATCTAATTCCTGAAATTCCTGAAGTTCCTTTTCTAAATTGTTAAGCTCCACCCGAAGTTCTTATTTAACCTAAGAAGCTATTTGAATACGTTTCCCCCTAATAGCAGCTTTATGAGCAGCCCACAGGGTCCCCGGAGGCACCCCTTTACATCATTCAACCAATACTCTTGTAAGGCTTGTTCAAGTTCAGAGCACCTCACCAGGTCGCTAAGAATAGACTCACTGAGTTGTCGTTGAAGAGGCCCTCTGGGGCCTGAGGGCTGCCATAGCACTAGACTCACCATGAGTGGTCAGACCACACTATGTCCCTAATGAAGGTTTTGAGTACCAGGAGAATGCTAGCAATTGATAACAATTTATTATCTATCCTGGCATAGGTCTCAGGGGGACAAGGAAAATGTGTGCTGTCCCTACAAGTAGGATGTGTTTCCCTCCAGATATCTATTAAGCTATGTGTATGAAGAAGTTTAGCAATCCACAGACTCTGTCTTGGGGGATGCTTAAGATGGGCACCCGTCAAACGTGGCATTGATCAAGCACAATATTGGAGTAACCTCCATAGACCACGTCCCCTCAACATGAGGTGCTAAAATTTGAAACATAGTGGTAAAGAATTGGGTCTGCCCCCGATTGGGAGCATAAAAGGAGATAAAAAGTATACAATCTATCATCAATAACCCTTTTCAATAGCAAAAACCGACCCTCCCGATCTCTAATCTCATGAATAGTAGAGTTGGACACCTGGATGTTCGGTCCCGAACCCCATTGAAGTCAATGGTGACCCAAACTTTTGGGCACTAAAATGGCTCTAAAAAAGTCCTGGAAAGGGCTAGAGGGCTGCAAAAGGAAGCAAAATGGGGGTAAGAGTAGGACAAGTGCCCTGCAAACAAATGTGGATAGGGAAATAACTTAAAATCACATAAAGAAATAAAAAATGGAAGAGGAGGTGGATGTGGAGTAGAAGGTTGAGGAGGCGGTGACCGTGGCGGTGTAGGTGGAAGTGGCTGTGGAGGAGGAGGAGGAGGAGGTAGCCAACTGTACTATGTAGCACTATTTTTTTTTTTTTAAACCAGCAATGTAGACGCACTTTTTATTTTGTGCAAGAAATGGCCGCAAATGTAGTATTTAGAATATATTTTTTTAAACCAGCAATGTAGACACACTTTTTAATTTTGTGCGAGAAATGCACAGCAAGGTGCAAATGTACTATGTAGCACTATTTATTATTCTCTCTTTTTAAACCAGCAATGTAGACGCACTTTTTATTTTTGTGCAAGAAATGCACCACCGCAAATGTAGTATTTAGAATTAGAGTTGAGCGGACACCTGAATGTTCGAGTTTGTCAGGTTCGGCCGAACCTCGTGAAACCGTTCGGGTTCAGTACCGAACTCGATCCGAACTTGACCCCGGACACCAAACCCCATTGAAGTCAATGGTGACCCTAACCTTTGGGCACAAAAATGGCTGTAAAAAAGTAATGGAAAAGGCTAGAAGGCTACAAAAGGAGGCAAAATGGGGGTAAGAGTAGGACAAGTGCCCTGCAAACAAATATGGATAGGGAAATAACTTTAAAAAAAATTAAAAAAAATAAAAATGGGAGGAGGAGGTGGATGTGGAGTAGGAGCCTAGAGGTTGACTAGGCCGTGACCGTGGCAGTGTAGGCAGAAGTGGCGGTGGTGGAGGAGGAAGCCAACACTGTTTGTTTGGGGTTATTTTTAGATGTAGCCCCCAAAATAGAGACATATTCAAAAAAAAAAAAAAACAAGGATGCCAATGGCTGTGTGAGGACAGTCTAAATGTTTATTCTGCACAAGGTACAGACAAGTCTTGTGGGATCCATGCCTGGTTCATTTTAATAAAGTTTAGCTTGTCCACGTTGGCTGTGGACAGACGGCTGCACTTGTCTGTGATAACGCCCCCTGCCGTACTAAACACACGTTCAGACAATACACTGGCTGCAGGGCAGGCCAGCACCTCCAAGGCATAAAGGGCAAGCTCAGGCCATGTGGCCAATTTAGAGACCCAGAAGTTGAATGGGGCAGACCCATCAGTCAGTACGTGTAGGCGTGTGCACACATACTATATCAGCATGTTGACAAGCTGACAAAGCTTTTCCACATTTCAGCCATGCTAACCCTGCCTTCTGAGGTGCTGGCGGTGCCACAGCTGCGTTGGTGACTACCTCCTCCTCCTCTGCCTTCGGCTTGTGCTTCCACTGAGCCACCGGTGTCATTTGGGAATGCCCTCAGCAGCGTGTCTACCAGAGTGCGCTTGTAGTCACGCATCTTCTGATCCAGCTCCAGTGGATGGCACGTTGTCCTTGTACCAGGGATCCAGCAGGGTGGCCATCCAGTAATCAGCACAAGTTAAAATGTGGGTAACTCAGCTGTTGTTGAGCAGGGACTGCAGCATGTAGTCGCTCATGTGTGCCAGGCTGCCCAGAGGCAAAGACAAGCTGTCCTCTGTGGGAGGTACATCATCTGTGTCCTTCGTATCCCCCCAGCCACGCTCCAGTGATACAACGAGCTGTGTTGGGTGCCACCCTGCTGTGAACGCGGTTCCTCCTCATCCTCCTTCAGAACTGTCCCCTGGCTTGAAAATTTTTGACCTGGTCTATGCTGTTGCAGGAACCCACCCTCCGAGCCACTTGTGAATGACTGGCCTGATAACCGTGGAAATTACCCATCTTCCTCCTCCTCCTGTGCCACATCCTCTTCCATCATCGTCCGAAGTGTTTTTTCAAGGAGACATAGAAGTGGGATAGGAACACTGAGAACAGAGTCATCGGCACTGGCCATGTTGGTGGAGTACTCGAAACACCGCAATATGGTACACAGGTCTCGCATGGGGGCCCACTCATTGGTGAAGTGGTGCTGTTCCGCAGAGCAACTGACCCGTGCGTGCTGCAGCTGAAACTCCACTATTGCCTGCTGCTGCTCGCACAGTCTCTCCAGCATGTGCAAGGTGGAGTTCCACCTTCTGGGCACGTCGCATAGGAGGCGGTGAGCGGGAACGCCGAAGTTCCGCTGCAGCACAGACAGGCAAGCAGCAGCAGGGTGAGAATGCCAAAAGCGCACACAGAGGGGTCTGGAATTGTCTGTAGGTGAGGGAGCAGCAGGTTACCTCAAAGTGGTGTGTACTGGGAGAGACGACAAGGCTTCCTAAAGATCGCCCTCGCTTCCTGCCAGACTCTGACTGTGGTTCTCATGGCAGTGATCATAGAGGAGTGGGCTTTCGCCTCTCTGAATGCCACATTGCTCAGGGCCGCATAGGACCCTAGATTGGCAGCTTCTAGGTTATTTGCCGGGTTCTGTCTGGGCTGGGAGAACCACCAGCGCACTGTAACCAACACGGACGCCCAGTAGTACAACTGGATGTTTGGGAGCGCCAATCTGCCCCCAGATAAGGGTAAATAGAGGATCCTTTTGCAACCCTTGGTGGTCTCCCGGCCCAGATAAAATAAATCAGCATCCCCTCCAGTTCCCGTAAAAAAAAAAAAAAAAAAAAAAGGACTTGGGAATGGTGACCGGGGTATTCTGGGAAAAAAAATACATTTTAGAAGGAATATTTTAGCAAATTAATTCTTCCCACCGGTGTCAAGGGGAGAGTCCTCCAGGCCGTGCACTTGGTCAGGAGTTGTGCCATAAGGGGTTGCATATTATGTTCCGAATACTCCCTAAGGTCTGTACTAACCCTTACACCCAAGTAGGTGAACTGGTCCACACATCGAAAGGGGGGGCCCGTGGCCAGGCGGGGGTTTGAGGGGTGTAGCGTGAACAGCACTGACTTGTGCCAATTTATGCGTAGTCCGGAAAACCGCGCAAACTGCTCGAACAGGGCCAGTGCCCTTTGCAAGGACCCAGAGGAGTCAGCTAAGTAGAGGAGGTTATCATCCGCATAGAGAGATTTTCTCCTCCAGCGGGGAGACCACTACGCCTTTCACTCCCTCGGCGGCCCTGATCCGCACAGCAAGTGGCTCCAGGGCCAAGGCAAACAGGCTCATGGACAAGGGACAACCGTGACACGTGCCTCGACTGAGAGAGAAGGGCACCGAAAGAGTGCTATTCGTTCGGACTCGGGGCAGCGTATAACATTTTCAAATATGTCTGAAAGGCCGATCCAAACCCGAATTTGGTCAACACCTCCCAATGGTAGTTCCATTCCATGGAGTCTACGGCCTATTCCGCATGGAGAGAGGCCACCACCCCCCGTGATCACGGCTGTGCACCTGCTATATGGGTAAAGAGTCTTCTGATGTTAATAGCTGTCCCCTTACCTGGCATAAAGCCTGTCTGGTCAGGGTGGACCATTTCCATTATAGCTGTATTCAATCAGAGGGGGAGGACCTTAGCCAGGACCTTAGCATCCATGTTGAGCAGGGAGATGGAGCGATACTAAGAGCACAGAGAAGAGTCCTTTCCTGGTTTGGGAATCACCATTATCACCGCATCTACCATGGACGCTGGTAGGGATTTAGCTCCGTGCGCTTCATAAAACATAGTATGAAGTCTGGGGGCTAGGTCATCCGCATATTGTTTGTAGAGTTCAACCGGAATTCCGTCTGGGCCGGGTGCCTTTTCTGACTGAAGTGTTTTTAGTGCCTTAAGGATTTAGTCAACAGTAATGGGCGCGTCTAGCCTATTCCTATTTGTCGTGGTCAGGACCAGGACGTCTATCTCCGCCAGGTAGGAGGTCAGTTCCTCCTGATCGTATGTCACTCGGGTGGCATAGAGCGTCCCGTAGAATGTGGCAAAGCAATGGTTAATATCGCTCAGGGTAGTTTCTAGGTCTCTCGCGGAGTTGCGAGTGTGAGGAATACTGATGCCACCCGACTGCTCTCTGGAGAGCCACGCCAGCAATTTCCCCAATCGCTCCCCCTGCTCGAAGATAAGCTGGGATTGTGCCAATAACCGTTTCTGCGTGAGGGAGGTGCGGATTTGCGTAACTTCACCTGTCAGGTTTTGTAAACGTACATAGTGTTGCGGGTCTTTAGATCTGACATAAAGAGCCTCCTGTTCCCTGGCAGCCCTCTCCGCCCTGCGCAAATCTAGCCTTCTCTCTCCACGAACCTTAGCATTGAGTGACTGATACTGCCCCCTTACAAAAGCCTTAAAAGCCTCCCAGACTGCCAACCCTTCAGCAGAGCCCAGGTTGGCAGCCCAGTAAGTCGCTAACGCTCCCCTGAATCCTGCGTCCACGCCTTCATCTGAGATCCAAAACCTTGATAACCTCCACAGGGTGTCCGCGGGGGCCACAGAGGTATCCAGCCAGAGAAGGAGCGGAGCATGATCAGAAATGCCCCTGGGTAAGATCCGGATATCCGTGACTCTAGGCAGGGAAGACCAGGTCAATTCTAGAAAATGTGCGGTAGGAAGCCGAGTGACATGTGGACTTGGCGTGTGGGTGTCGTCACCTCCACACATCAGTTAGAACATATGTTTCCGCCCAAGCCATGAGCCAAGAGCTCTGTGGTCCGGATGCCATCAGTCTGTCCATGCCCGAGTCAGGGACCAAGTTGAAATCACCCAATATTACCATGTTTTCAGCCTGAAACTCCGCCATCCTTGCCGTAATTTGGTTCAGAAGCGACAAAGATGCCGGAGGAGGCAAATAAATTCCCAACACAATCCACCGGAGAGAATAGATCAGTGCCGTTTGGATAAGTGGAGTGGTAGCCCACCCATGGTTTTTTTAAGGGCCAGGGTTCTACTGCCCATCAAGTGGGTCTCCTGGAACACGCATATGTGCGGATTATATGTTTTTAGGAACTGGAACACCAGCGAACGCTTAATAGGGGAGTTCAGTCCCCTGGTGTTCCAGGACAAAATGTTAAGGGAGGGCATGAGAGGGAGCAGAGACAAACCTAACAGGATCCGGATACCCAACTACTCCCCTGGAGAACCACTGGGCCCAGATGGTACAGATCATTAAACAGTGCAATGTGGAAATAAGCAGTAGCAGACACACAGAGAATGCAGTTCTCAATATACATATTACAAAGGTAACCACTCTATAAAACTTAGCCGTTAAGGGGCAACATTCCCCCCCACCCCGCCCCTCCCCCAAAACTGAGGAGGGCGTCCATCCCAAAACCGATCAGCACACTGGCTGCAAAGTGGGCTCCTGTATAGGATGCGGCATCAACCCCCCCAATATGTATTCAGGGGAGTTCAGTGGCAGCAGGCACGCTCACAGTGCTCTCAGCCCCGCCTGGTGCAAAAAATGTGAAGAGTGACAGATATAAAGGTCTGTAGCAGTTCAGTATAATGCACTTAAGTGGATCTGCCAAACAAAAATCACTGTAATCCAGCGAGAAGAAGGATCCATCTGCTACCACCAGACAGTTATGAGAGCAGCGTGTAGTAACTTCACCTGAACAAGTCAGGGGCACATACTTAGATTACAAACGGTAAGAACAAGTCAGTCACAACTAACTAACTGTGCTGTGACAAAGCTTGGGGCTCCCTGCAAAGTCTCGCTCCCCCCTCTCCCCACAGCTCCCCCAGCGCACAGCGAGGGGCAGCGAGTCCAGTTCCATCAGGCGGTTAAGGGCCATAGGGCGTGCAGGAGGAATAGTTCACATCAATGCAGGGGAGGGAAGGAGGCCAGCAGCACAAACATCCCTGAACGGCCCAATAGACCCTCCAGGGTCACCTCTCAACTCTTGGCCCTGAGGAGGGGTGCAAACAGCCTCTGCGAGTGTGCGCCCAGGGAGACACGGTGGTCAGTACATAAACAAAAGGGTGAGGTAGAAAAAAAGAAAATCAGGTTGTTCACTGACAGGTCCTGAGTCAGCGGGCAATCGGGAGGGAGTCAAGCCATGTGGAGGCCTCTCCTGGAGTGCTAAAAAAGTGAACCATCTCTCCACCCCCTCCACCCCCTCGATCAATCCAATAATGTGGAAATTGTTCCTCCCATTTCTATTTTCGGCATCTTCGGCCCTATATTCTAACACCCGCACCTTGGTCTGGAGGCTGCGCAGAGAGACAGCATGCTCCGCTATGGCGTCTTCAGCCGTCCCTATCCTTTGCTCTGTCTCCAAGACTCTGGAGCGCAGCTTGTCTTGATCCTGTCTGATCAGACTAACCTCCAGCTGAGTAGCAGGAGAGTGTGGGCTCAGCAGGTGCTGGAAACGGGCAAAAGCAGAAGTACCCGGCGGAGCTCCGAGAAGAAGCGTCTGCTCACGGCACCATCTTGGACATGGCCCCCTTGGAAGTCTATTTTAACCACTTCAGCCCTGGAAAGATTTCCCCCTTTAGGACCAGAGCACTTTTTGCGATTCAGCATTGCGTCGCTTTAGCTGACAATTGTGCGGTCGTGCGACGTTGTACTCAAACTAAATTTGCGTCCTTTTTCTTTTGGTGGTATTTGATCCCCTCTGCGTCATTTCTGATCGCCGCTATAAACAAAAAAAGAGCGACAATTTTGCAAAAAAAAAAAAAGTTTACTTTTTGCTAAAATACAAATCCAAAAAAATATTTTAAAAAAATCTCTCATTGGTTTTGGCCGATTTATATTATTCCTCATATTTTTGGTTAAAAAAAAAATCTGCGTTTATTGATTGGTTTGCGCAAAAGTTGCTGCATTTACAGATGATGAGAATTCATTTCTGGGGTTTTTATTTTTTATTAGTAATGGTGGCGATCTACGATTTTTAGCGGTACTGCAATATTGCAGCGGACATGCAGGACCATTTTGACACTTTTTTGGGACCGTTGGCATTTATACAGCGATCAGTGCTATAAAAATGCACTGATTACTGTGTAAATGCCATTGGCAGTGAAGGGGTTAACCTGCAGGGGGAGATCTAGGGGTTTAATGAATCCCTAGGCGTGTTCTAACTGTGGGGGGTCTGGGCTACCTTGGGCATAAGAGATCTAACTGATCCCAGTGACCGGGATCAGTAGATCTCCTATGCCCGCACTGACAAACACGGCGGTTCCCTGCTCTTTGCCTCTGGCAGCTCATCGCGGCTCGCCGGCGGACATCGGATCCGCCCGAGCCGCAGGCACACTACTCCGGAGTACGGCAGGCGCGCGCGCCGCCAGCGGCGCACGCACGCCCGCTAGCTGCGACTCTGTAAATGGCAGTGTGGATGTGGTTAATATAATTTGTAATCTAGTGGCTGTATTTGCCAATCCGCAGTTCAGCAATTCTGCAAATTTAGCAAACATGTCCATAAGCCTCCATGCTGTTCAGCAGTGAAGCCTGATGGATGTCCCCTTTGCTGCAGAGGCATGGGGCCGGGGGAGCTGGAGAAGAGCAGAAAATCTTCCATCGTGTGCCCAATTAAAGATTCCATGGAAGCAGGGGAAACCAATCCTACCTGAGGACTATTAGAGAGCGATCCGGGGTGTTGTATAAGGCCAGATGAGGCTGGATGCTGTCCTGAGCAAGGAGGATCGGTCGCCATAGCTGACTGTGTGTTAGCTGTGGCTGCCATCTTGGGAGTTTCGGCCTGTAACCCGCTCGCCAAAAATTTTGGTCCTAGGTGCCTTTTTGCTAACCCCTGTGGCATAGGGGTCACCCGGGGTGTATCCTCACCCTGTCGGACCAGAGTGGTTGTATTAGTTAGGGCTCTGTGGGGAGCCGTGGTCTGCTGAAGCAGGACGGAACTCTGAGATCAAGCATCCATTTTGGATGCTACCGCACATGTGCCTCCTATTGCAATTTTTTTTACCAAAAATATGTAGAAGAATACATATTGACCTAAACTGATTAATAAATTTGTTTTTTTATTTTTTTTGGATATGTATTATAGCAAAAAGTAAAAAAAAAAATGTTTTCAAAATTGTCCCTCAAGGTGATAAGATACCATCAAAAGAAAGCTCTATTTGTGGGAAAAAATGGATGTCAATTTTGTTTGGGTACAACGTCACACGACTGAGCAATTGTCAGTTAAAGCGACGCAGTGCCGTATTGCAAATAGTACTCTGGTCAGGAAGTGGGTAAATCCTTCTGGGGCTGAAGTGGTTAACATAAGCATGTATCTTGTCATATTGCAATAGATATGCATATGTGGAAATTATATATATATATATATATATATATAGATATATATATATATATACAC
>BLSH010102277.1:1962496-1989454 GCA_018402905.1 Glandirana rugosa
CTGTCTCCTTCCCTTCTCTCACTCTCTCTCTCTTTACCTGTGGTGTACAGGTGTATGTCCTTGACGTAATGACGTATGACATAAAATAGGTCCGGTCTTCGTCTCTGATAATACGTTAACAAGGACACAAGACACTCAAATTGACATCGACGGTTATCGTAGAACGGGACTTAGGATCACTGCATGTTCCGAGACAGGATAATAACAATAGAGTGTGCGTGTCATGGTCTATCCATCCAGACACGATGACATGTCCCTCACGTCTTAATAATCCGTTCAACATAAAAACTCCTTATTAAAATAATAACTTGTTGTTGTTGATATTAATGAGTTTTTGGAATCATTGAGAACATGGTTGTTGTTCAATAATAAAATTATTCCTCAAAAATACAACTTGCCTAATAATTCTGCACTCCCTGTACAGTAGCACAGACCTACCTATCTGGTACTGTGCGTGTGAGATAACAATAATAGGACAGAGCCTTGTACGTCACTAGGATTCAGGGCAAGATGCTATTGGCAGCTACAGTTAAACTCACAGAACACAGGAACAATTGCATAATAGTCTCTGCTTCTGGCCTGGATAAAATACAGTATGCAGTAATGCAGTTCCTGTATGTGGACATGTGGTGTCCATTTCTCTCTCTCTCACTCTCTTCCCTTCCTCTGTCTGGGGTTTTTAAGCCATCCCGACAGAGACAAGAAGTGCTAATACATAATTATATATAACACTGTGATGTAGCAGTTAACAGTAGAGGGAAGGAGTTAAGAGTTAAGGCAGGAAAGAAAAGCACTGGGACCTCCAGGTATTGCCACTATTTGTTATAGCTGAATATCTGTTCACTCAGTAGCACTATAAGGATGGCAAAAACAGGGCACAGGTGTAATAAAACTGAATTTAATAGTAAAAACAACATCACACACTTTCAGTTTAGCTGAATTGGTAGTATGTACACAGAATACACATTGAGATGAACTAAGGTAGTCCAGACACAGGGTAAACAAAGTCAAGATATTGTCACTCCAGGTGAATGTGTGTGGTGAGCCAGAATCGAGGGTGCTGCACAGCTCGTCTGTAATGCAGAACAGCACTTAATAAAATCATAGAAGGTTTGAGTAAGCACTGTATTTACTGTGAAACGCGTTACCTTTCAATGTTCCTGTCATACCTGTGATGTTATTTTAATGCTTCAAAAGATATTGAGGACTGCAGAAATATTTCGGATATTTTGCATGTCACTTAGTCTAGACACAGGATGTTTACAGAGGAGGATCAACAACAACAAATTGGCGCAACCCCTGGTTGTAGTGAATTGCGTACCTTCCAGACACTGAATTAAAAGTTCATAAATTACATGTAAAGTCCATATAAAAATATATATATATATTTATCTCTGAGCAGGAGAGTCTCTATGGAGATGATGCCCACTGTAGTGGCTGTCGTGTCCGGAGCAAGAATCGACTCTGTGGACAGGGGAGGAGAGAGAGAGAGATACACAGTGCCAAATAAGTGTAGCATTAAAACAACGTTTAATCCACTAAAAGAATATTACTCACAAAAGGAGTAGGGTAAAAAGCAAAAAAACATTGGGACACTGTACAAGAGTCCAGGCTTGTCATCAATCCACCAGCAGGAACCGATTGGGCCAGTAGATGCAGAGCATGTGATGTCATTATCTGGAAGTGACTCAGGACATGGGAGGTGACACGTTTACAGAGCATGCGCTCCTTCTTGGCCTGAAGAAGAAGCGCATGCTTCACAAACATGCCCTATCATGTGTTTCACCACAACCAGGAAGTAGACATACACGCCTACATGCCAGTGCTCTACATCTACTGGCCCGATCGGTTCTCACTGGCGGCTCTTAATCCAACAAACAGACTGATCATTACTCCCTTTGTGCTCAAGCTAGCACATTACGTCACATTCAGCCATTAGAAGGAGACCATCTATACTGATTTTCCGCAAATAATTTTGAGACTTGTCATTTGACAGCTAACACCTACCGAGGAGCCAAACCAGTTTTGGACTACAAATCCCAGTGATTGGAGGCAACAGAGAATTCTGGGGGAAGCTTTAGGTTTAACTGCTGTTGGCATTCTGCTCTTATGAAGTACACCAGAAGGTTCATGCAGTGCTGTGACGATCTTCAGCACTGGACATCCAGTGTCATGGCTCATCTCATCAGCCAGAGACACAGCAACAGACACAGCAGAGATCAGACACAGCAGAGAGCAGTGCCTCTCAGCAACAGACATCCGGGGACACAGCCCATCTCTGTGATCAGAGATAAAGCAACACTGCTCCTTTCAGTGCTAGTCATCCATTGCCACCGCTCTAAGGTAGCCAAAGGCATAGTGACACTGGACTCCACAGCTTTAGACACTTAGCATTACAACATCCTGCAACAGTCTGAGGTGCAAAGGCACCTGCACCAATGGTCGCCCATGGATTCACCTACATCACTATCATTACACTGCCTTATCTTACTACAGCCACATAGCATGATTTTTGCCATTATTACCACAGAGCTTCATCTACAGCTGGGATTGGTGAGAGGGCAGGTGTTCAGCCTTTATTCCACTATATCACATGGACTGCTAGCAGACACCTACTCCCTCCCTCAAAGTTTTAGGCAGGTGTGAAAATGTTGTGAATTAGGAATATATTAAGAAATAGAGGTGGTAATAGTTTATTTTTTATCAATTAACAAAATGGAAAATTAGGGCTCATGCACACAAGATGTGTTTACAGCTGCTGTTAGGGGCATTTGACATTTAACTGCCTCTAAAAGCCCCTCCATGTTAGTCTACGTGTCCATGCACGCATAAACAGTCAGAAGCGTTTGGAGGCATAAGCATTTAGGGGCAGTAGGAAAAAACTAAAAAAAAAAAAAACGCTAAAAATGCAGCTAAACGTGTCAAGCTGCGTTTAGCCGTGTTTGCTGTTTTTAGGCATTTTTACAGTATAGGGAGTGTTTTTAATGAAAAAATGCCCAAAAACGCAGGAAAACGTGGCTAAATGCCGGAAAACACGCAATAACGCTAATGTAAAAACGCAGCTGAAAAAAACAGACATTTTTAGTGCTGCTGTAGCACTGGCGTTTTTAAAACGTCCGGTATGAATGAGCCCTAAATGAATAGAAGAGAAATCCAAATTAAATCAATATTTTGTGTGACAACCCTTTGTCTTTGAAACAGCATCAGTTCTTCTAGGTACACTTGTACACTGTTTTCTACGGAACTCGGCAGGTAAGTTGTTCCAAACATCATGGAGAACTAACCACAGATCTACTGTGGATATAGACTGCCTCATATCCTTCTGTCTCTAGCAGTAAGTCCCACTGTGGCTGATGTGGGGCTTGAACTCCTCCACCACAGGTCAAGCCCCCCTTTTGTGCACAGACGGTACTGCATTGCTGCACAATTAGAAATGCAGCATATGACCTACGCTGCTCTTCCCAAAAGGTTTGCCAATATCTATGTTAACCATTTCCTTGCCTAAGATTATCCTACTGGGTAACACTATAGTTGTATGGGGTAACAGACATAGTTTCAGTGTCTGTCGAAACAACACCATGCAATTGGATCCGGACATAGGCATCTGACACTCCCGATAGTGTGAAATGCTAAAGAGCCTGATCGAAACCGCAGTGCTGGTACAGAGAGAAGGTAGGAGACCTGGGTAACTGGAAAGTATAACCTCATCAATTTCAGGGAACTTTTTACTGTCCTGCGATTCAAATTCTACATAATTACATGAATGTGTACCATGTTGTCCAACAGATGGTCTTGGAGAAAATGATCCAAGTAACAGGATTGTGTTTGAGTCTATTAAAGGTAAAATTCTCACTTATATGAAAGAGCATTGAATATCATTTACAGATGTGCGTGAAATCATTTGCTAGGAAGTGAAAATTAGAAACATTCTAGGGGACTAGTGGACAGGCAATCAATACAATTGTATCCCAAATAATATCACTGCAGACTGACTCTCTCAAGCCTGAAACAACTATATTGTAAATCAACTGGTGGCATTTAGATACACATCCAAGAATAATACTGAGTTTTACAAACCTTGTACAATATGGTACAAGGTATTTGTTCTTTAAAAGAATAAGCAGCAACACTTTATAGAATCAACTGTTTGAATTGCAGATGAAAAGTAGCACTGTACTGTAAGCTACTGTGACCATCATTTTAGGCATGCTACTGTCAGTCTCTCTAAAAATGCTGTTCTATGCAGTTTTTTTTTTCATTACAAAGAAACATTTTAAGATTATGTTCTCATTGTGTAAAATGTGTCTACACTATATTTCTTTGGTGAAAATATCTCAAATATGATGAAAAACTGAAACGTCAGGCAAACAATATACAGTGGAAATTCATATATGTTTACTGTGTTACCTGCCAAGGGATTTTAATTCTGCACAGCCAGTCTTGTGATTTACACACATTCCAGATTAACGCAGAGTTGTAATGGCAAACGTATTTGCCATTTTCCCCCTGCTCTTGTTATGACAGATGAGCGCTGTCCCTCAGTGATCTGTCCTCCAGGACTGATATCTTCTCCACCAATTCTCTATTGAGCAGGTAAGTGCTCCAGGAAACAATAATGCTAAACCAGGAAGAATCAGGGGGATCTTTCTGCTAGCAGAGGTGTATGTATTGCAAAAATGGCTTGCTAAAAATTAGCTTAAATTTGTTTTCCACTTTAGCAAGCTAAATCACAGGTCAGTACAACATTGCTACACAAACCTTTCCAGTGCAACACAGAGATGTTTATTCACTAAAGGCAAATCCACCGTGCACTTGGAAGTGCAGTTGCTGTAGATCTAATGGGGACATGCAAGGAAAATAAAAAACAGCATTTTTGCTTGCACATGATTGGATAATAAAATCAGCAGAACTTCCCCGCATTTCAGATCTAAAGCGACTGCACTTCCAAAGTGCACTTGCAGGGCACTTGTAGTGCACAGTGGATTTGCCTTTAGTAAATCAACCCCATTGTGCCTTTGATAAATGTGTTGCATGCACTTATCTGTTTTATCATTGCCCTGTGCATTTAGTAAATATTAACATCAAAATCCCTACCTCCTCCCACTTTCTAAAATTGAGAGCCTGCGCCTCTTTAGAGGTTATACAAGGGCCTGACAAATATTAGTCACCAGGTTGCTGTGTCAACTGGAAAAAGTGGCCTGGAAAGCAGGACTTACTGCTCATTATTGGGCCATTGGTAGTGATGCCTAATAATGCTGCCAGGAGCTCAGCATTCTTAAGGTCAACTCAGAATACAAGGATTCATAGTGCAGATAGGGGTGCAGATGGGATGGGCGAGTAGCGTGGTGTGAAGCATAGGGTTGACTATTTTCTAAGTGTCCTGTGTGGTATTGAGGATGCCCAGCATGATGCTGACTTCTTATCAGGGCATTGGCAAATGTATAAGCTGTGCATTTAGTACCCACTTCACTATTTAGACTTCACTAGTAGTAGACAGGGTGCTGATTTTAAGGAGATAAATTGGGGAAAAGGTGGCTGCTGCTGGGGATGAGTGTTTGGACTGTTAGAGTGGAGAACGCGGCTGCTAAAAAGGAAACCTTTAGGTGCTGAGAATGTGGAGGCAGAGGGGACAAGTCATGTAAGGTAGTATGACAGCCACCTCCACAAAACAACTTGGGACGGTAGAAGTGGGTATTCATTTGTAACATATTATTTTTTGGCTAGAGCTCTGTTTTAAGCAAATAGTGAGATTGAAGCTTTAAGGAGTACGTTTTAATATGGTACTGAAGACCATATTATACATAACAACTGTATATTCATGAGGTAGGGATCCTTAGCAAAAGACAGAAATAGTCTAATTTTGGGTCTGTTGGGAATGACAAAGCACTATGCTAAGTAAAAATTAGTAGGAATTAAAATCAGGAAAAATGTTTTTCAGGTAAGAGTTGCCAGTTGCAGCTGTAGCACCCTCCTAGATAGGTTGGTAAAAAGGTTAAATAAATGTGGTTATTTTTGGCTCATTTGTAATCAGTGGAGCAGTTTGTGATTGCTTTGGGCTGTTTTAGGCATCACTGACTGCAGGTTTGACTGTTGTCCCCTGCCTTCAGGATGATTGTAGAATGTAGTGGGTTGGGAATAGCAAATCGTCAGCCTGAATATTTATGCCTCAGGCAATCATTAGGAAAGGGTGCCCAGTAGGTGGCTGAGGAGTGCATACATATTCTGGGGTCAGTGGCAGCCCTGTTCTTGTCCAGGAGGAGAAGCTCCCAGCCTGAAGGTTCTTACAGGAGCCTACTATTCTGAGAAAAGCTGGACCTGATCAAAAGATTTGACTGAGGATCTGGTCTGGAGAGCTAACGGGAGAAATGTCCATCAGATATTGGAAGGAGGCATGCAAGTATCCAGGGGCATTGTGAGTACAGACCTGAGTGTAGGATCCTAGTGACTGTTTGCTATTACCATCCCTTGTGCATCAGTACCAGAAGCCTGCCTGAATTAGGACATTTCTTATGGTGTCTTAGTGCTACTCATTCCCCTAAGCTGCTACTAGAGGAACTGTACTAAGAAGCTTTGACAAAGTGGAATGTGTCCTCTTTTCAGTGTTGCTGGAGTATGCCCCAGCTTCCCACATCCCATCCAAGTTTACTCAGCAAAAAAATCTCAAAAGAATAACCCTGACTGTTCGTTGAGCCAGGAAGAGAGACTGTTGCTGTGTGCTTGGCTGCCGCTACAGCAATCTGGAGACAGAACCTGGGCTAAATCAATGGGTCCTCATGGGGTTGAGCGCTACACAGCCTTCATATTGTTACCCACTGTATGGGAAATCTGAATAGAACTAAAGTTTAGAAAAGAGAGCACTCAAAATGACAGTTGTGACATGAGGGATATGTCTGTTTGTGGGATTTCTTGGAAGATTTCTGTGGACAAATCACAAGAAAGTGTATGAGACATATACTGGTAATACATAGGCAAACTCTTTCATGGCTTCCTAAAATGAAGGATGAGATTAAACAGCCATGTCCTTCTAGGCAGCTGAAAAATCACATGATCTTTTACACACCGTGTCTTATTTGAAGTTTGCAGACTCATCAGTGATCACTTAGTCATGTTTGTAGGAGCAACAAATTAACTACAAGTCTTTCATTTTAGTAAATTAAATGACAAATTCAAATAAATTACATGAGCAATGTGTGTCAGGCTCAAAGTCATTGCAATTATTTATTTAGCTTTTTGTCCTTAAGAAAACTTGTTTTGTAATTCACATTTCCAGACGTCAGCCAAAAGCCCTGGCAAAAAAGGCTGTAGACTTTTGAAACATGAAGGAGCAAAGATAATTTAAAGTGATGTTTGGTAAAGTTCCCTTTGAGATCCTGTTGTGTAACTGAGCAGATTAAGAGAACTGCCAGTAACTTCACGTTGTGTCTAAGTGGAGGTCTCTACGGGTCAGCTCTCGGATCCTGTGCCGACATGTTAAACAAGTTTGTCAATTTTCCATCAGATTGATTTTTCTCACAGGTCTTAAAGCCTCATCTCATTTTATATTATTTCCACCAGGGATCTTAACATTGCAAACCACCGTGTACATTTCTGCGTCGTGTGTACAAAAAGATGTTTTATCTTTAAATGACAATCACGACACCATCAGTAGTAGAGGAAATGTGTTCATCACACAAGATTTTTAGTGACCCATTAGACTGATGGATTTTTATCCATCTTCAAGCCTTCTTTGAAAATGTTTATTGGAATTGCTTTTAAGATTTCACTTTGCATTTTCAACATTTTCAACTTCTTACCAAAGTTATTTTTGCATACTATAAAGTCCTTTTTAGCATACTTATGAGTCGTGATTGTAATAATTCATCACAACTAAACCTGTTCACTGTCTTGCTCCTATTCTTTAAGCACCTACAAAATATTTATTACATTTTCAACCCTGTTTATTTAAAAAGTTCAGGGAGTGTACTAAGCTTTCACCAGCCTTAACTTTAGAAAAGTGCTAAAAAATATTACTTGTAATGGAAAACATGTATCTGAGTGAAAAAAAAAATCAAAATTCTGTAGAATTATGAATTCTCTTCTTTATTTGACTCCTCGTTCGATTTGTATCTGTCTAACTCTTCTTTTTTAAGTAGCTCTCCTTCATAGAGTAATCACTTTATATATTTTTGCCTTTTTTTCTTAAAAGCCTATTGTATTTACAGTTTTTATGTTGGATACTCTGTAATAAAAATGTGTGATAAATGTCCCGTATTTATGAGGAATTTGAAAAAACATACCGATTTGGCATGAAAGTCTTTACCAACAGTTTGTTACCTGCAGATCCAGCAAGCATACCATATGTAAATGAATGTTAACATGCTTGTTAAAAACCAGATGGATGTTTACTCAGAGATGGATATATGAATATGGAAATTAAATGGACCACCTTTAGGCTTAATTGAAATCTGTGATACGCTTTTTTGAGTTTTCAGCAGTCAGAATTTCTATACATTTTGCCACTATTGGTGAGATATCTCCTCACTTCCTTTCCCAGTAACATCAGGAAACGAAATAAGGATGGGACAGGAAGAAACTGAGAGTAATAAAAAGCTTACAGATCTATGAAATAAATGTGCTTTTAGTGCTGTCTGTTTCCACATCAGTGAGATGACTGTTTGTCTCTAATTGAAATGCCATATTTTGGAGATCTTGTGGTTTATCCTTGTATCTAGACCTCCGGGTATTTTATTCCTGTTGAGTATGTTCCTGCAAACCTTGGGTATTGTACATATGTTGTTTAACTCACACACTCCCTAAGGGCCAAATAAGAACATAGGAGGGTGTGACCTTTTTCACTGGTGACAGCAGCCTTTTGTTAGTAATTTAGTTCTAACAGGATGCAGAATAATATAAAACAAATGGAGCATTTGATCCCACTAATTCAACAATGGAATGACACCAAAATGTATTTTAATTTTAAAGACATTTCTGTTGTTTGCTTAAAAAACAAATCACCATTGTATTGTTCTCATATGGTTTCATTTGCAGTACAGAAGTATACAAGGAAGTGGATGGTAATCTCATTGTCACATTATTTGAGAAAAATGCTAACTCTGCTCTTGCTATCCACAGAACATTGTGCCCTAAACTGAACCACTTTTAAAATCACAGAATTTGAAAATGCTATACCTATCCAACATCTGGGATGAAGTTAAAATTAAAGTTGGTGCTTAGTTAGCAAATTTAGCAAAGTGTAGAAATTGCCAGGTTTTAGGTTTTACAAATATCAATACATACTGTGGTAAATATGAGCTGATATTACACACATTTTAATACAGATGTATTGCCCCTATTTCTTTATAGGGTCAATGGTGATGACAACTAAGTTCTTTTAAATTACTAAAATGTATTTGATTATATTGTATCTTTATCAATATAGTGTTCAGTAACTTGAGAAAGCCAAAATACTGAATCAGATTTTGTTGGAGATCACACTCAACACCACACTTTCCTCCTTCAACCTTGTCAACACTGAGTAAGTTGCCAAACTTCACCACCTGTTCTCTGGACCCTGTCTCATCACAATTACTGCGACCACCTTCCTGCTTTATCCTAAATGCTCTAACTCACATCTTCAAACTCTTCCTCTCTTCCTGCACCTTTCCCTCCCTGCTCAAACATGCGCTGGTTACCCTAATGCTTAAAAGACCCTAACTGGATCCCACCTGTTTTAAAAACTTAAGACCCATTTCCCTGCTCCCATTTGCCTCCAAGCTTCTTGCACTCCTTGTCCACAACTGTATGTGTTTCTACCTCACTGACAATAACCTTCTCTATCCCTTACAATCCATCTTCTGCCCACAACATTCCACTGCAACCGCTCTACTAAAACTCATTAACGACCTACTAACTGCTAAAACCAATGGGCAGTACTCCATACTCATACTCTAAGACCTTGCTGCTGCCTTTGACACAGTTAACCACCCACTCCTCCTCAACTTCATCCCCCTTGGCCTTCATGACTCTGCTCTTTTCTGGTTCTCCTCCTACCTATCTCAGTGCACTTTCAGGGTCACAAACAACAACATCTCCTCTGCTCCTCTTCCTTATTCTGTTGGGTTACCCCAAGGCTCTGTCCTTGGGCCCCTCCTATTTTCTCTCTATACCTCTTCCCTGAGCCAGTTGATAACCTCCCATGGCTTTCAATACCACCAATTTGCTGATGACACCCAGATCTATCTCTCGACTCCTCAACTCAACCCCTCAATCTTCTCACGTATCAAAAGCTTACATATCAGTATGGGTGTCACACCACTTCCTCAAACTCAATCTTTCACAAACTGAGCTTGTAATATTTCCTCCTTCCCGATCCCCTCCCTATGACTTTACCATTGAGGTCAGCGGCACAACCATTGGCTAGGCTAATACACCTTACTAACCAATCTGTGGCTGCTGCTCCTCTCTGCCAATCTCTTCACTGGCTTCCCCTACCCCACAGTATAAAATTCAAAATACTAACCACAACATACGAGGTCAACATACAACACAACATCGCCCCTAGCTACATCGCCAACCTCCTCTGCAGATATCGCCCAAATCAGCCATGTTACCTACTCCCATGCTCACCTCCAGGACTTCTCCAGAACCTTTCCAATCCTCTGGAACTTCCTGCTTTAGTATGTCTGGTCAGCTCCTACCCTTTCCGTCTTTAGGCGATCCATGAAAAATCACTTATTCAGGGAAGCCTACCCCACCTCCACTTAAGACCTGTACTCAAGTCACCTCCATCAGATCATCCCCTGCAGCTATTACCTTTTGTACCACCTCACCCTCCCTTTAGATTGAAGGCTTAATGAGCAGGCTCCTCCGACTCCTTCTGCATTGAACTGTATTGTAATTGTACTGTCTCCCTTTATATTGTAAATTGTTGTGTAAATTGTTGGTGCTATATAAATCCTGTATAATAATATAAATGATAATAATAATCCACATTTCTCTGGTATCAAAAGGAAAAGAGTGAATCTAAGGGTCAGCAGCAGTGGTGAGCGAACTGCTCATAGTTTGTTTCACAAGTACTTCAGAGAACCCATTAAAAAACGTAAAAAACCCAAACATTACACTGAACCTCATTGAAGTTTATAAAAGCTGAATCCTGATTTTTTTTTTGACATTTTTCAAGGCCAATTTCCAAGCATTTTTCTTTAAAGGGCAGGGGTAGCTGGACACTGCTATGGTGGTTAAAAATGCCATTAGGCATATTTTGAGACAGGAATAGGGGTGAGACAGCATCACCATGCCAAGTGGTCATCGGGCATTGTGTATCATGACATTGAATCTACATGTACGATTTGCATTTTGGGGGATTTTTTTAATAAAGGACCTTTTCCTGGTGTCTGTTATTCTTTTCCAATTTTTTATTTTTTCAATTTTTTCTTTGTGAATGATCAACAAGAGTTCTGTGGAGTACCCCTTAATCATTCACGGGGGAGGGACAGATATCTGGGGGCCTCCTGGCGGTACAGCAGCTGATGTCACCATTATTGCTGGCTCCTTGTCCATGAGGAATAGTTTGATGTCCGGGTCCTTAACACTTGGATGACAGCTTCGATTGTTGTCTGTCTGTGAAGTATGCTGGTTTACTACGGGAAACAACAAGGATTCTCCGGGATTGATCCTACATGCCCTCTTACTTCTTACCTCTGGTAAGAGTACATATTATTATTCCTTGGTGGTGGATTTATTTATCACGGTGGAGCACTATGAATCACTGAATTACAAGTTATATTTGACCACCATTTTCTGCACTGAAATCATTTGTGGTGGATGTTAAAAAGACACTCTTTTGTTCATTTTGTTTTTTTTTTATTCTTCTGGGGTACACCCAGATTTTGTCAGATATATGAACTATATTTTGGGACACTATAAGAGGCAATTGTGTATTTTTTATTCACATTTCAAATCATTTATTGTAAATTTTGTTTATTAGCACTACACTTTTATTTTCAGATATCTGGGGGTGCCTTTATTCTAAAGGAGCTTCCTGGTTCCAAAAAGTCCCCCCACAGACCTCCACATCCACTTAGGGCATCAGATGTTGGAATGAGGCCTTTGTCCACATCAATATGGGGTAAAGATGCCTTTCAAGGTATCCATCCAATGTGGAGAGCATGTGGCTTTGTATGGTTCAAGGAGGGAGGAGTGCACTCCCACTGTCCCCCTTTTTCTTTGCACCCAGGCTGCATGGCTGGATAAAGGTCTGTTATGGACTTTAAGGGGGGTCCCACAAGTTGTTTTTTTAGCTTAAAAGGACTGCACACATTTTTGTGAACAGTGTGTACTGCCACTTTAAGAAAAAAATGTTTTGGGCTACTCTCAAGATTCATACCAGAGCCCTATCCAGGCATGCAGCCCATGATGACCAGTGAAAGGAGGAGCAGCCCCTACCGCTTCCTTTACCAGGCCACATCCATCAACATTGTGAGGGTAACTTGTAAGGAGGGTGGCCAAGCCCATTGCATGGCAAGGCACCTTGTCCCCATGTTGATGAGGACAATGGCCTCATCCCTACATACTTTCCCTCAAAATGGATGTGGGGTGGAATCTGGAAGTCACATTTAGATTAAAAAGCCCCGCAGATATCTTGGCCCCCCTACGCAAATAACGCTACTACCATTGCAAATGACACTTCTCACTGGATTCATTCTGTTTATGAACAAACTGACTGGTGGGCATAACAAGTGATGTCATTGACCACATATGCTCATAAATACATTTGGGCAATAACTTCACCCAGGATCCTGACCGGTTTGTTTACAAACAGAACGAAGCTGCAGGAGAACAGTCCTTTTGCTGTGGTACCACTACCACAGCAATATGACAGATCCCTGGATGACTGCTGTTTGTATATAAACCAGCCAGGGGTCTGTCATTCAGAAGCAGTAATGCTACAGCTGCTAAATGAGAGATTCCCAGTTCATTTTTTACAAACAGCAGCCAGGCAGGGATCTGTAATGTTGCTGTGATAGCGCTATTGCAGAAAAATTACTGTTCCCTGATGGCTTTGATCTCTTTGTAAATGGAAAACTTTGGTGGGGATGCTGAATGACGTTATTGACCAAATATGTTTGGCAGGGCAAGTCATTTTTATTGTGATTCACACTGGATCTACATTGCTGGACAACGTCATTGGTGTTAACTTTTCATCATGGGACATTATTTTCTATTTAAAGTTTTCTTAAGCAATGTCCCACAATGTAAATTCAAGATCGTTAATGGCATTCAGCGATGTAGGTCCAGCAACAATCAATGTCTCATGGCACAAAGGTAAAAACCTTCTCTGTGCAACATCGCCCCCAGACCCCCCCCCATTTACCTGAGCCCTATCTCAATCCAGCGATGTACATGAGAGCCTCAGCTCTCCCTCCTCATTGGCTGAGACTGCAGTGGGAGCCATTGACTCCTGCTGCTGTCAATTACAGCCAATGAGAAGAAAGAGGGGGTTCTGTGTGGGAATAGACACGCAGAGCAGTGGTTCGGGAACGAGTTTGCTCAAGTGCCTCATAACAAGTTGTTTGCTCTGGGGGCACTTGGCAGGAGGGAGGAGCTAAGAGCACCAGAGGGGGACCCAAGAAGAGTAGGCTGGGGGCTGCTCTGTGCAAATGAGATAAAGGTTGTGGAAGGAGATGTATGCAGAGGTTGGGGTTTGGGGCGAGTGGTGCATAGGTCAGAGCCGAGCAAAGGATGAATGGAGATGTGGACAGCCTGTGAAAGAGTCCTGAACCCTGCACACTGTGCATAGCACATCCCTAAATGCTGCACTCTGTGTAGCACACTTCTCAACCCTGCACTCTGTATGTAGCTCCCCGCTGAACTCTGCACTCTGTACATCCCTGTAGCGCAGTGGTTCTAAACTTCTGTCCTCAGGACCCACTAACAAGCCAGGTTTGCAAGATTACTGAAATACATCACATGTGATATAATTTGCTGCTCGGTGATTGCAGTATTCTAGTCTGCATCTCCCCAATGTAATACTTAAAATCTGGCCTGTTAGTGGGTCCTGAGGGCAGGAGTTGAGAACCCCTTCTGTAGCACATCCCTGAGCTCCCCACATTACACATTCCTGGTATTCATTGCCCCCTTAAGTCCCTCCCACTGTGAAATTTGGCCACATCCACAATTCAATGTAGTCCAGTGGGGGGGGAGGGGGGGTTGGTGTGGTTTAATTCCTGCACCTCCTTTCTCGATACATTTATATAGTCTTACAGTTACAACCAGCCTTTTGAGCACAACCATAATGCTGGCCCACGATGAAATTGAGTTTGACACCCCTGCTTTAAGCCATTTCAAGCAAATCCTTAAAATAATAATAGGCAAAGAATATGGCCATCTTCTAACCATTCTACAGTATATGGCTTAAAGTTTATGGACACCCACTTCAAATTATTAGGTATAGGTGTTTTGATACTACAGCATAAAAAGACATTTTACACAATTATGAACTTCTAACTTTGAGGCAACAGTTTGGGGAAGGCCCATTTTTA
This sequence comes from Glandirana rugosa, assembly GCA_018402905.1. Taxonomy (NCBI): domain Eukaryota; kingdom Metazoa; phylum Chordata; class Amphibia; order Anura; family Ranidae; genus Glandirana; species Glandirana rugosa. The sequence goes on from BLSH010102277.1 coordinate 1,977,016, forward strand.
TTTCAGCATAACTGTGGCCTGTACACAAAGCCAGGTCCATGAAGCAATAGTTTGACATGTAGAGGAATATATGTGGCCTGCAAAAAAGGCCTGTTCTCAAACCTATTGAGCCGATTTGGAATGAATTGGAATACTGATTGCAAGCCAGGTCGTTTTGCTCAATATCGTTATCTGACCTCGCATATGCTATTTTGGCATAAGGAACACACTACAAAACCATGTGGAAAGCATTCCTAGAACTGAATGTTGCTATAGAAAAGAGACTTGCCTGAATGTTTGTCACCTAGAATAGACTACACATAAATAAGAAATGTACACAGTTCAATCTTTCAATTTAGAATACATATAATTAGATCAGGTAAAGTTGATTTACACTGTTTAACGTAAGCCTTCTTCAGAGTAATTTATCAGTTCAGTTTCTATTGGTCATACTCCTTTTAAACCTTTTTTTGTGGAGCCATTTGCTGTTGTGAGTCAGACACTTGGGCCTGTGCTGAGCTTTCTTCTGACAGCACAAGAGCTCACTGTGCAACCAGAACAGCCACCCTTATGCCAACCTAATATATGGCAGTTTTAGGGCAGTTTTATTCCTCTAGCACTGGATTAGAAAATCAACAGATTGAGACATCCTACCACAAACAGGGAAACTATTAGTAATAGATCACCCTAATTTTTTCATTATTCAGTTTTGGTAAACAACAGCTACTTGAATTTGCATATATTTCTTGGGGTATGAGTGGCAAAAGACAGCACTCTTCCTTTATGCAACAAATGGTTGAACCGGCAGCCAACCACCCAAGATCCAACTGGGAAAAGCAAAGACTACATGTAGGAATTTTTTAAAATCACATAATAACTGCTCTTATATGGTAGTATTCTTAACCACTTAAAGACCTCCCACTGCATATATAGTGCTGCAGGGCAGCTCTATTGCACAAAACAACGTACCTGTAAGTTGTTTTGTGCACTAGATACTGTGGGCGAGCCTCTGACCATGCCCGCTGCATGGAGGGGGAGCCAATCGACCCAATGTCCGTTGGCCACCAGCGATCACTCCACAGAGAGGCAGAACGGCGATCTGCCTATGTAAACAAGGCAGATCCCCATTCTGACAGGGAAGTACACAGAGATCTTCTGTTCCTAGTAATCAGGAACAGGGATTCCTGTGTTCTTCCTGTCAGTCCATCCCCCACACAGTTATAAAAAACTTGCAGGGAACACGCTTAACCCTTAGATCACCCCTGATGTTAATCCCTTCCCTGCCAGTGCCATTTATACAGTGATCAGTACATTTTTTTAGCACTGATTACTGTATTGGTGTCACTGGTCCCCAAAAAGTGTCACTTAGGGTCAGATTTATCCGCCGCAATGTCACAGTCCTGCTATAAATCGCTGATTGCTGCCATTACCAATAAAAACAATAAAAAAAAAAATAAAAGTCGATAAATCTATCCCTTAGTTTGTAGACGCTATAACTTGTGCGCAAACCAATCAATATACCCTAATTGGGATTTTTTTAGCAAAAATATGTAGACGAATTTCATGAAGAAATTTGTTTTTTTTTACATTTTTTTTGGATATGTATTACAGCACAAAGTAAAAAATATTGTTTTTTTTTTTTCAATATTGTCGGTCTTTTTTTGTTTATAGTGCAAAAATATAAAACCGCAGAGGTCATCAAATACCACCAAAACAAATCTCTATTTGTGGGAAAAAAAGGACATCAATTTTGTTTGCGTACAACTTCAAACGCCCGCGCAATTGTCAATTAACGTAACGCAGTGCCGTATTGCAAAAAATGGCCTGGTCATTATGGAGGTAAAACTTCTGGGGCTGAAGTGGTTAACCAGCACATGGCATTTATTAAAGAAATAGGGTAATATAGGTATCAATTTGTGACAATCATCTTTATTAGCTTATCTTACAGCCCAGAGCAGTTTCACTTTTGTGTAGGTTTCTGTCCTGTTTTTTTAAGCTAGCCACTACAGCCACAGAACACACAATCTACTAAACAGAAGCAAATAGAAACAAAACAGGCAACATTTTATTCTGGAGGCTTTAGTTAGTGTAACATTTGGCATCAACTACCCAAAGCTTGCTCTATGCTGCTGGCTGTTAGCCCTTCTCCACCAGCGAATCAATATACACTTGTGATAAACATCATCAACACAATGTACTTCTACCTTGGCAAATAACTGTGTCAGTTAAAGGAGGATACGAGCAGCATAAACATGCATCAATTGTAGAGCATTAGCACAAAGAGAAAATAAACTGTGTATCACCAGAGCCACTTGCATTTTAATTAGTATACCCAAGAAACAGGAACATATTTGACATTCATTCTGTCATGACTACTCTAAGCAATATTCTGCTTGTGTATTGAAGGAATGCGTTGAAATCTGTTTAGAGAATTCTGCACAGGCAGCTCTTGCGATGTGCATTTGTTAATATGCTGCCTCTTTACTATTCAGTGTAAGTGTTCACAAAAGTACTTGTCAGGATTTGCATACAAATACGTTCTCCAACCTAACAAATGCAGACGATTGGCATGGAGCAGACATGTCCATAAAACACCTTGGGCACATTGAGACATATGCATATATGGTTATTGCAGACATCAATATTTTACTAATGTTTGAATGACATGGCAAATTGGAAGGAAAATCTATTCTAGGCTGAATTTAAAGGAGACTGGCTGCTGCATTTGTGTTTGGTTATTCATCTGACCTCTAGGCTCTTTACACTGTGGATTTGAAGGTCACAAATAAAAATGCTGCTTAGATGTACTGTACTTTTATATGAATGAGACAGGAGCTTTTAAAAAGTGTATGCTTGTGTCCGTTATTAGACTTTTGTACCTGAATGCAATTTTTTTCATTCAATGAAACACTTCCCACCAGGTTGTTTGCCACATACAAGTGTACAAACACATTTACCACTGCCCAGGGCTGCCAGATGCAGGCCCGGCTCAGCTTCCTTGAACTTCCTTTTGGGGAGAGCACACACCCAGGTTTTAAGGGGCAGTTACTGGCTTGGAGGAGGGTGGAGAAGGTAACAGAGGAGTAACTTGCCACGGGGCTGTGTGCTTGTATTGATGCACAGTACACATTCAGCCTTAGTTCTGTCTGGGAGCACCCAATCAAGGTTGGCTCCATTGGACTCTGTAAAGGAAAGGAGCATCCCTGAAGAAGAAAAAGCCAATGCCAGAAGGTCGAGTGTAATCAGGAGCAGGGTAAAACTTTTACACATCAAGAAGCAGCATACTTTGTTAATTTCATCAGCAGACATTGTTAAAAACAATTAAGGTTTTGATATCACCTTAATCAGTCATTGACTTAGTAAACTGAAATAGATTATTGCTATTTCTACCTTATGTTTGACGTGTTCTTGTATAAACCTGTGTAAACATTATCTTCCGTTACTAAGCTTAAAGTAGTTGTAAACCTCAGTCATGGAATCTGAGCAAAGCACATATAGTATATCTGTAGTATGTACCTATCTCTCTCCAAAGCTCTGAGTGTCACTTTTCTCTGGTGCTTTGTTCCTCCTTTATCAGCATGAGTCACTTCTAAGAAGTTTTCCCGACACATGAGATACATTTGTGCTGGGTTGAGATCTCAGCACAGAGCTTGTCTACTCAGAACACAGCTCTTCTGCTGGGTGGAGGGGACATGTTCCTTTCCTCCAATTAGCTCTCACACACTGTAACTGCAGTCTCTCCATCCTCTCCTCTGTGCTCCTGACAGATGAATAAAGATTCTTTAACATGATCTGCCCTTTTGAATCGGTATAGAGAGGAGAAGATTGCAGATAAACAAATAAAACCTATACAGGAGGATTTCTCTGTGTATCATCTGAGGCTGAACAAAAAATGTCACCAGCACACTAAGGATCTCCAGAATGGGTCCAAAGTTTTTTAATCATTGATCACATTGTTACAGTAGATAGCAACGTTTCAAAGCCATGCAGGACCCCTTCATCAGGCATGTGAGGCTTCATCTGAAGCTGTTCACTGCAGTGGAAATATGTGAGGGTTTACAACCACCTTAACTACTTACCATCTGCCTTTTATACATAAATACATGGATGGCGCACTCCTGATGGTGGGTCAACATTTTAAAACACCAATTAAAAAAAAAAAACACTCATTCACACCCCCGAGCATGCATACAAGCACTGTACTGAGACAAACACAAGTTACGGAGCCAATAAACTCGATCACTGTGACCAATCACAGAATCACACAATTTAAACAATGCCTGAGTTAGCAGCAGGCTATTATTATTATTATTATTATTATTATTATTACAGAATTTATATAGCGCCAACAGTTTTTTTTTTTAAAATACTTTTTATTAAGCTTTTTTTTCATGTAAATACAAATAATATAGAACAGTGCGGACAACCATCAGCTGGTCGCATTTAAGACTCTTGACCAGTCTATAGCGAAAATAACAAGGTAAAATTGAACAATAAAAAATAGAAAACAGAAAAAGACATGTAACATAGATTAGCATTACCCCCAAAAAACTGCACAGTCTTGCATCAGCTAGTTTAACAGTGTCCTCTACCATCGATTAGGGTGGTGTATGCGTTCCAGATTGCCCCCCCCCAGCAGAATCAATGATCACATCAACATCAGGCAAACTATACCACTATCAGAAATTTCATTTAGGCATTACCCTGAATCCCAGAGACAAACATTCCCTATCTCCACATTCTGAAAGTAGGGTCCTATAGCTAAGTTTTGTTCAAGCATAAGGGTAAGAAGGGTACGTATAGCCCTGGTAGTAGCCAAGGATTCAACCAAGTGCAGTAGGCATACCTTAACTGAAATGGGAATCATTATGGAGGTGACTGACTGAATACATTTTGCTATATCTTGCCAGTAAGGCTTAATAGAAGGACAATCCCAAAATAAGTGCATAAAATTTGCAAGAGGTGCCGAGCACCTCCAGCATAGGGAATGTTGACCCCTAAACATTCTAGCCAGCCTGGCTGGGGTAAAATAAATTGTATGTAGAAATGTATACTGAATCAGATGATCTCTAGTAGAAACAAGGCATTGAAACAATACCCCCCCAGACATCATCCCAATCATCCCTGTCTAGGCCAGGGGCTACTGCCTCCCATGCCACCCTGTACCTGGTCATGACTGAGGCCATCTCTGGAAAGAGGTCTTTATATAGGCTAGATACTGGTTTGGGCAATTGGTCACCACATGTCAAAAGATCCAGGTCACTGGGTTCAAGATCCGGGGGGGGTCCCCCAAACTGAGAACCAAAAGCGTGTGTCAATTGAATGTATCTAAAAAGTGTGTATTAGATAGGCTATAACACTCTTTCAGGTCATTGAAGGTCATGAGGGTGCCAGCTGACACTATTTGCTGCAAGATTTTGATACTTGATATTTAGTCCATACAATCGGGTCTGGGAGTTCAAAGAAATGTGTCAAGTTTAGATTCTTTCACAGGAGTAGATTGGGGGAAAACCTACAGTATCTCACAAAAGTGAGTACACCCCTCACATTTTTGTAAATATTTTATTATATCTTTTCATGTGACAACACTGAAGAAATTACACTTTGTTCTTTGCAATGAGGTGCCTGCCATGTTGAACTTCCAGTGACCAGTATGAGAGAGCGAGAACAATAACAACAAATTTAACACACCTGCTCGCCATTCACATATGAGACCTTGTAACACTAACAAGCCACATGACACATTAGGGGGTGTACTCACTTTTGTTGCCTGCGGCTTAGACTTTAATGGCTATGTGTTGAGTTTTTGTTGAGGGGACAGCAAATTTACACTGTTATACAAGCTGTACACTCACTACTTTACATTGTAGCAAAGTGTAATTTCCTCAGTGTTGTCACATAAAAGATAATAAAATATTTACAAGAATGTGAGGGTGTTCTCCCTTTTGTGAGATACTGTATGTGGGCTGGGTGGTCTCAGCTCTTGCGCGACCATTCAAGCCTTGATTACCAATCTCATAGATGGAGTCAGTGGGTGAGGAGATTTCAAACCCCTATAGACTAGATGGGAGATAAGACCCCACACAGGCAGCTTCCAGGGACACCGAGGCATCATCTTCCGGGGTAGTTAGCCATTAGTGCGCCACTGTCAGCTGGCCGGCAAGGAAGTATTTGTCAAAGTTAGGTAGTGCTAGTCCCCCTTCCCCCATGGCTGTTGTAATATGGCCAATTTAAGGCGGGGGGATCCCTCCATTCCACAAAAAGGAGGAGAGCATACCATCTATGAATTTAAAGATTGTTTTTGGGATCCAAACTGGAGAATTTCTGTGTACATATAAGAATAGGGGTAAAATTTCCATCTATATTAGATTTATCTTCCGGATCAGAGAAAGAGGGAGATGCTTCCAGGATTGTAGCTTCCTATTTAAGATGGCCAGCAATGGGGAGACGTTAAGACCTATGAAGTCAGTCACTGCATTTGTAATTGTGAAGCCTAGATATTTAATGCGTTTGACACCCTGCAAGGGGTTATTGGGGTCGGATTGTCCCAGCACAGGATGGGATTTTAAGGGGAGTATTTTAGACTTGGTCCAGTTGACCTTGAGGCCAGAGACCACCATGAACCTACTCATGAGTGATAGTGCCGCCTGCAGGGAGGGTCCCGTGTCCCTAATGAACAATACCAAATCATCTGCATAAAGGGCTGTTTTTCGGTCAGGATACCTACACTAATGCCCTGTATTTGAGGGGAGGAGCGCAATGCAATTGCCAGAGGTTCCATAACTAGTGCAAATAGCCCTGGTGAAAGTGGGCACCCCTGCCTAGTGCCTCTCGACATCGGGAAGATGTTCAACACCCCCCCATTCAGGTGTAAGGCAGCCACCGGATGGTCGTACAACAAAGAGATCCATTTTAGAAACATGGGGCTGAACCCCATGCGTTGCAGTAAACATGTCATGTACCCCAATCAATGCAATCAAATCCCTTCTCCACGTCGAAAAACACCAGCCCCCCCGATGAGCTTCCATTGTCCAGTTGAGTGTGTGTAAACACTCTCCTGATGTTAATGTCAGTAGCCTTGTTTGGCATGAACTTCGTCTGGTCGGGAGATATCAAATTGTGTAGTACTTTCATAAATCTATTGGCTATCATCTTGGCCAAAATTTTGAGGTCCATGTTGAGCAGTGCTATGGGCCAGTATGAGGAAGAATGAAGAAGTCTTTATCCGGGTTAGATAGGAGCACAACATGAGCCTCGTAAAAGGATGCCGGTAGAGACCCTGCATCTAAACAATCTTTATATAACTGTAAAAGCCTAGGGGATAGGAGATCTAGATATTGTTTATACAATTCTGCAGGGATCCCATCTGGGCTGGGTGACTTTACATTAGGAAAAGAAGCGATAGTGGCCACTAGTTTTTTTTCAGTAAAAGGGTCATCCAGACCAGCCGTCACCTCTTCTGGTAACACAGGGATCCGGATGGAATCCAGCAGATCTGTCAAAAACTAGGGGTCATATGGTGGAATAGGTGAGTATAGATTAGAATAATAGGAGACAAACTCTTGCCTGATGCTCTCTCTGTCTTTGACCAGAGTGCCCGCTGGGGAGTAAATGCACAGTATAACCATATGAGCCCTAGCATCCGCTGTCAGGATGGCCAACATGTGTTAGAGTTTGGTAATGCACCAGTAGTGGCCGCCTAGCCATTTGTAGCTCCGCTATAGAGGAGGGAAAGGGTGAGTTGGCATGGTCCTAAGTAACGCATGAGCCTGAAGTTCTTCAGAATTGCAATTCTTATCCACCCTGGCAGCTTTAATGGGGGACACATATACCCCCCCCCTGCACCGACGCCTTAAAGGCATCCCATTCTACAGGAAGGCCCACCGTACTCTTGTTAAATTCCCAGAATTTCTTCAAATCTGGCTGGACCAAGGCCTCTACCGAGGACTCCTTCACCCAGTAGTGCCAACAGTTTACGCATAGCTTTACAATTTAAAAGGGAGACAATACAGTTGGAGGTGTGATAGGCTTCCCTCAAGAGATGAGATTTCAGAGATTGCCTGAAGGTAGTGAGAGTAGGAGATAGCTGGACAGGTTGAGGTAGAGCATTCCAGAGGATGGGAAAGGCTCTGGAGAAATCCTGGAGACGAGCATGGGAGGGGGATACAAGGGAGCTTGAGAGTAGGAGGTCTTGGGAGGAGCGGAGAGGACAGTTTGGGTGATATTTGAAGACAAGATTAGTGATGTAGCTCAGGGCAGAGTTGTGAATGGCTTTGTATGTTGTGGTTAGTATTTTTAATTTAATTCACTGGGCGATTGAGAGCCATTGTAAGGATTGGAGGAGAGGGTTGGCAGACACTGAGCCGTTGGTTAAGGTGGATAAGTCTGGCAGCAGCATTCATGATAGACTGAAGAGGGGATAGCCTATGGAGAGGCAGGCCAATGAGAAGGGAGTTACAATAGTCAAGACGAGAGATAAGGGAGTGAATGAAGACCTCGGTGGTGTCAATTGTTAGAAAGAGGCGTATTTTAGAGATGTTATGGAGGTGAATTCTACAAACTTTTGGCAACGATTGGATTTGAGGCTGAAAGAACAGGATTACACCTAGTACCCTGGCATGAGGGGTTGATGGTTGCATTGTTGATTTTGATGGAAAAGTCATGGAGGGGGGGGTACGGATGGGGGGGGGGGATATTACCAGCTCGGTTTTAGAGAGATTTAGTTTAACAAGGTGGTGTGACATCCATGCTGATATGTCAGTTAGTAAGTTAGTAATGCGAGAGGAGACTGAAGGAGAGTGAGGTAAGGAGTAGACAGATAGATTTGGGTGTCATTGGCATATAGATGGTATTGGAAGCCTTGAGCGGTTATCAAGTGACCAAGGAAGGAGGTGTAGATAGAAAAGAGAAGGGGTCCAATAACAGAGCCTTGGGGGACCCCCACAGGCAATGCAGAGGAGGAGACAGAGTTGTAGGTAACACTGAAGGAGCGCTATGATAGGTAGGAGGAGAACCAGGCTAGAGCAGAATCTCAAAGGCCAAAGGAACAGAGTTTACTGAGATTACTTTCTTCTCACACACTGATTAGTGTGTGAGAGGAATAAAAGCCTCCTGATCATAGCCAACACCCAGTATAAATTAGTACCAATGTCAACCAGTACCAAAATGGTGTCATCCACCCCTCTACGCTAATTTATCCCTTTACAGTATGTTAGCATCATCATGGGGTTGATTTACTAAAGCTGGAGAGTGCAAAAACTGGTGCAGCTGTGCATGCTAGTCAATCAGCTTCTAACCTCAGCTTGTTCAATCAAGCTTTGGCAATAAAACCTTGAAGCTGAATGGTTTCTGTGTGGAGCTGCACCAAATTTTGCACTTTCAAGCTTTAGTAAATCAACCCCTATGTCTCTAATCTTACATAGTAACCCTTCACCTCCCTTATTCTGCACATTAACCCCTTAATCTCCATCTTCCTACTGTATGTGACCTACTTATTAACCCCTTTACCTCCCGATCCATCTGTGTATTATCTGTTCATTTAATGGGGTTGATCTACTAAAGGCAAATAGACTGTGCACTTTGCAAGTGCAGTTGCACTCATTTTCCCCAAAACTTAATGAATGTAATGAAGCTTCACTTTCTACATAATCAGATGGAAGGAAAATAAAAAAACAGGATTTTTGCTTGCACATGATTGGATGATGGAAATGAGCAGAGCTTCACCACATTCACTAAGCTCTAGGGAAAATGAGTGCAACTGTGCTTGCAAAGTACACAGTCTATTTGCCTTTGGTAAATCAGCCCCACTGTATCTAATGAACCATTAGCTCCATGTTTTTAGCCCCTCAATACCTGTACCTTTCTTCATCTCACCAAAAGCATCATTCTGTCAGACAGGAAGATAGAGATCCTGTGTTCCTGCTAATCAGGAACACAGATGTCTCTCATCCTCCAGTCAGTCCATCCCCCACCCGTTAGAAAGCACTCCCTAGGAGCACACTTAACCCTTTGATCGCCCCTGATGTTAACCCCATCCCTGCCAGTGTCACTTATACATTAACAGTGCATTTTTTTAGCACTGATCACTGTGTTGGTGTCACTGGTCCCCAAAAAGTGTCACTTAGTGTCAGATTTGTCTCAGTCCCGCTGATCGCCGCCATTACTAGTAAAAACAATAAAAAAAAAAGTCCATAAATCTATCCCATAGTTTGTAGACTATATAACTTTTGCACAAACCAATATACGCTTTTTTGGATTTTGTTTTTACCAAAAATATGTAGCAGAATACAAATTGGCCTAAATTAATTAAAAAATTTGATTATTTATATTGGATATGTTTTATAGCAGGAAGTAAAAAATATTGTTTTTTTTTTTCAAAATTGCTGGTCTTTTTTTTTTTATAGCACAACAAATGAAAACCACAGAGGTGATCAAATACCACAGAAAGAAAGCTCAATTTGTGGGAAAAAAAGGACATTGATTTTATTTGGGTACAGTGTTGCACGACCGCGCAATTGTCAGTTAAAGTAACATAGCGCCTTATCGCGAAAAATGGTCAGGAAGGGGGTGAAACCATCCGGAGCTGAAGTGGTTAACAGAGTAAGAGAAGCCTTTTTTCCCCAGATGTTTGGTAGTTTTTCCTCCATATAGTAAAACATGAAAATCCCAGGGGTTATTGGATACCATCAAAAAAGCTCTATCTGTCTCAAAAAAATGATAGACGGTATAATTCATCTGAGTACAGTGTTTGTCAATTGTCTGCCAAACTATCACAATGCTGACAACTGAGAAATGGCCTGGGAAGGAAAGGGGATAACATGGCAGTCCTCAGGTGGTTAATAGATGTTTGGATATGAAAACATAATTGTGGAAGTATAAGCATGAATGTATTTTTCATTATGATTTTCTTTGTAAGCCACAAACTTGCATTTGTGGCACCATAAGCAATGACCAATTCAGAAATTCTGAAAATAAGTGCAAGTTCTGTGTTTGCCTTCTTTACTGTCAAATTACTAAAATCTATCAGCAATACCAATTCCCTTAACAAGCAGGAAAACTATTACCAGCAGATTATATGTCTGTGGCAATAACTCAGTATACACACACAGATTTGTGATGATGTGCACATTGCAGTAACCTATAATAGCTCATCTCTAGTTTACAGGATTCCGCCTCTACAATTCTCTCATGCATAGCCAAGGATGCATCAAGAGGTTCAAATATCTACAAACTGGGTGGAATTCCCCTTGTAAAAAGCTGTCACTGAAACAGGTGTACTGATTGGAATATTGACCCCTTGTTCTGGTGACAACTGACAAATTTTGTATTTCCCATCACCATCTGTCTTGGTGACAATGGTGAGCAGAACAATTAGGATACATCTCCCCAAAGAGGACAGAAATAACAATAAACACTTGACAGATGTTTCTTTGCTTTCCAAATCTATCTAAAACCAAAGAGAAATAGTTTGAGCTATACATAAACGCTAGCCTCAAAAACCATTTCCACGTTTTTATCGGCTTAGTAAGTCAACATTAACTTGGCTGTTACTTACGGCACAGAACTGATACATACACATATTGATTTCTGGCCTGAATTTTACCAGCCAGGGACAAGTTGCTAATGTTATAAGTAGGCCATTATTGTTCCCAGAAAAGGTTGCACCTTAATTAAGGTTCATTGAAGACCACTTTTATGTCCTGATACCCTATTAGGGAGATGCTAGTATGTTCACATCAAAACAGGATGTAAGCACAGAGTCAGGATGTACAGCTGGAAATAGGACTTATCTTTAGTGCAGGCAACACATTGTACTGGCATTTCTTCAGAGGCTGCAAGCACACTGCAAATGTGTAATTTACAGAGAATGTACTGTAATACTTTAAGTGGTTTCCTATCAGATCCTTCAGTCTCCCTTGCAGAATGTCATTTAAAAAGTAGCAATTTTCAAGTGAGTTGTATTCAGCCCATCAATATGTGCCTGTAACTGACTGAGCAAACTAAAAACCACTTAAAAGATGACAGCGCTTTAGCAGAATGGGTAATCGGCCAAATAATCTGATCAAAAGTAAATGTAACTTTACTTTCTTAAATAGGTGCAAAGTTAGAAACAATAATGCTAAGCAAGTTTAGGATGGCAAAAAAAAAAATCATGCATGCACTGCAGAAAAATGAAAGCTGCACAAACATGGGGGTTGATTTACTAAAACTGGAGAGCGCAAAATCTGGTGCAGCTCTGCATAGAAACCAATCAGCTTCTAACTTCAGCTTGTTCAATTAAGCTTTTAACAAAAAACCTGGAAGCTGATTGGTTTCTATGCATAGCTGCACCAGGTTTTGCACTCTCCAGTTTTAGTAAATCAACCTCATGGACTTTTCAGCCATGTTTCTGTGACTCAATCTGGGTAATGTGCCTTCATAGTACATAAGACTCTGTAATAAAATAGAGCCAAGCTGAGAA
>BLSH010102277.1:2044210-2057695 GCA_018402905.1 Glandirana rugosa
AAATGCGATAATGTGAAAGAAATCTTTTGAGTTTGTTAGACAACAAATGTTAGTGTTAAATCATGTACAAGTACATTGATATTATTATGTATTACTGTCGTAGGAATCTATTATACTTCGGAGACGTGAACTTAAAATGTTCTCCAATATATATTTGTGCATAAACGTCTTATACCAACGTACTTGTACAGAAATTATCTCAACTCGCTTGTGGACCTTCAAGCCCAAGACGACCAGGCAGGCTTGAAGCACTGTTTCAGGCCCAGGCCCAGGCCTGCCTTGGGCTTGCTAGCGTGCCTGTTGCTTGGGGTAACTTTAGTTACCCCTGGGCTTGAAAATCCGTGTTTTTACCGACATCCTTTCTCCGTGCGATCGTTCGGGTTCCGTCCGGACCCGGACCCGGACTTTGTCACGAAGTTCGGACGGACCAGCAGAACCCGAACTTCCAGGTGTTCGCTCAACTCTATTAAAGACATGTTCATGCAACCATATTCTGCAAATACGTGTTTATATATAACCTCTTGTAAAATTCAAGTGCAGAGGCTTCATATTATCTAAGGATGCTGTCATTATGTATTATTATAGTTACATGAACATGTACTAAATTGTGATTGTAAACAACAGATTGTTTGAGTTTTCTAAAGAAAGTGTAATAGCGTAAAAACAGATAGACATCTAAATCTGTACTTATAAAAGACTGAATTAAAATTAAAAATGTAGGGGGCATGGCTTGGCGCATGGCGAACTAGGACGTGTTCTCTCTGAGCTCCCGCTCCAGTCCTTGCAGACGCGGCACATCACCGGTGACAGAACCGTCCAGAGACCTAGGGATGGAGATTCCACCAGAGGAATGGCAAACATGTTTTCTCTTTACTCAACTATCTCTAGCTTCACCCAAGTAAAGAACTATAAACTCTTATCTCGGTGGTATAGGGACCCGGTCACAATCAACAGAATTTTTCCTAACGCTTCAGACACCTACTGGCGCTGCCACAGAGTAAAGGGAACTTATCTCCACATCTGGTGAGACTGTAGTAGCATGCGTTCCTTCTGGGACACCATCTTTGAAATCTACAATGAAATATATGAGGCCTCTCTAACACCTTCTCCCATAATAACCTTGCTGTCCGTCCTGCCCGGCACAGTTAAGCACCACAAATCGAATCTCCTTAGAATTTTCCTGTCCACAGTGCGCCAAGTCATTACGAAGCATTGGAAATCCGATGCAACACCCCCATTTTGTCAATGGATTGACCTCGTTAATAACACCATGCTCATGGAGGAGCTGCAGGCAAGGGAAATAGATAAATGGGATAAGCATATTAAAATGTGGCCCATTTGTCTTCATTACTCTATGTCAGGTGAGCTCAAAAGTAGAATAACACCCTGAGGAGCCCCTCTATGGGCCCATATTGTACTACGGCTTATGTAATGCACAATAATATAATTAAGCGTACCTCAGATGCTGAGCTCACTATAATCTTGGACATTTCTGAACTGCTTGCATACTTCACATTTCCTTCTGGCATCTTCTTTTTCCTTCTTTACTTCTCTCTCCCTTTCTCTCTCCCCTCCCTCTGCCCTACTCACCTTATCTCACTCCAACTTTTCCTCCTTTGGTAACAGATATCTGTGGAAAGCACTTTATAAATGTGTTTATTATTTCTAGTGTTTTTTTACTCTGTGCTAGTTGTTCAAATGCTGCTTTTGTATAAGATGTGCGGAAGATGTATACACCTTTCCCCCACCAGTCATTCCCCCCTCAATTTTTTTTCTGTACCCTGAAAAAGAATTTGCATGCAAATTGGAACCTGTAAACGATAAGACAAGGGAACTACACAGCGCCACAAAGATTCTTGGGGAATGAGGATATTATAATCAACGATGGAGAGCGCAGCTGCTCTAATTTTCTGGTGGACCCAGAAACTAAATGAATAGGAAAACGTAAAGAATCAGCGCAGATCTTGTGATTATACCCCTAACAATGTGGTAAATTCATCTCAATTAAAGTGCAAACAGTATAAAAAAATATTGTTCATATGTGAAAAAAAAGCAATAAATATGTGCAAAAACAGCAATATTGAAATGCGATCAGTTGCATAGAAATAACATAAACTGTGCAAAATCTGTGCAAAAATGTGCAAAAAAGCAACCAGTGATATATAATAAATATTATTTTCTCAGATAAAGTCCAGATTTTTTTTTTTATATCAAAAGAATGTATATAAATAATTGTCCCAAAAAATATAAACATATAATCCAGAAAAAAATGTGAATAAAGTTCTGTGACCAATCTTCTATGCAAAGATATCTAATCATTCATCTGATCAATGAAACCCTTTAAATGTGCAAAAAATGGTGATACAGTATATGAAAAAAATGAGACAATTAAACACCCGCTGTGATCCACCAACGGTCTCTCTAAGTGAACTCACCAGACCAAATGGCTGGTCCGACTATGAACCAGCTATTGCACCTTCTTTACAATCATCCAACCGTAGATCCAATGTGTTATCATCTGGTATCAACACATGTCTCCCAGTATATTATCGCGATCATCAAATACATGTAATAGAGGAAGGAGGTGTTTCTGTCTCATTGAAATGCGAGATCTCTGTCGATGAATGCAGTGAATCAAGTGATGCTGCCATGCCTAAACTCCATAAACTATATAGAGTTTTTTATATAACAGAAAATTATACACTTTTATGCCAAACTATATAAGCCCGACTTTTGCTACATGAAATGTGGCGTTCTCTGTATTTTATCTAGCAGTCTACAATGAGATGTCTTTCTGGATACAAAACGCTTGTTAAAAGAAATATGTATATTTAAATAATTTTTATATTAGGAGTAACTACTTCCTAAGAATAGAGAAAACTGTTACTGGCAGTTGATTGTGTAGCACTTACCCCAAAGGGGCTACTAAGAATGACCCGGGTCTCCTTTACCTGTTCAGAGGCTGCCAGGTGCAGACAACAGTTCCAAGCACACCAACAAACACAGGCTTCATTGCCTTAGTAATTACCACAGCCGTTTCATCTGAAGGAAATCCTAAAACATGACCTGTTGGTGAGCCTTGAGGACTGGAGTTGAGCAGCACTGGTCTAGGGGATATCTTTTTGTAGATTTATTGTAGTTATTGAACAGGAAAGAGAAATGAGGGTGCAGAACACTATAAGAATGCCAGCAAGTACAGGAGGACAGATTCTCAAGCACAAATCCTTTAGCAGCAGCCTTTGCTGGATGTAGAGTGGATAGCTAGCTATTCTGGGACTCTGTATGAGTAGTCCCGGTCCTTGCAGCAAACTCTGGCATTCAACCCCCAAAGCACATGCACACCTAGAGTCCTAGGCACAAGGACAACTGCCACTAATCATCTTCCATGCAACATTTTTCAGTGATAAAGGGGTCCTTCTCCAGCCCAACTCCCTAGGGTGATGCCCCCAGCAAATATCTTTCGGTTAAAGTTCTTCTAGGCCTCCAGCCAAGCACATGCTGAGGCCTAGCAACAGCTCTTCAGTTTCCCATGCTGCCCCCCAGGGGCAGCAGCCCCTAGAGAAGGACAAGCCTCCCAAACGTATATCTCTACCCAGCCACCTTCTTGGCACCCTCTCCCAAGGATTGGCTGAGGTCAGATAAATATTCATAACCGATGACTGACACTTCTACCCTATTTCTGGAAGCTTCTTCTAGGGGCAGGCAGGAACAATCAGCCATCAAGCTTAGGAAAACCTGGCCAGACCTAGAAAATGGATTGCTGCTCAATTGAGTACAGCAAAACCAAAAACGAAATTTACCCAACTAGGTAGGGTGCTTGGATATATTACCAGTTTGGAAAATGTGTGTGAACTCTTGGCGCAAAACCTGGGATTGTGTCAGTGACATCTGTGGCAAATTGGGTGTCTGTGGAAGAAGATTTTTATCATCTGGACAAGAAACAGCACGGCACCCTTGAATGATGCACTGCTCACCTGAGGACCTTTGGGTCATTAAAATAAAAGATTAACCACCCTAAGTAGTTTTTATTAGCTCCTTCATAACTTTTTTACAGTTTTTTTTCTGTATGTAAACTTTTAAAATTAGGTTTCATTTGTTTTTGTTATATCCCATTAAAAAATGTACAAAAACACAATTTTAGTGCCAAAATTGAAGGTAAAATGTACACTTTTGATGAGTTATAAGCTATCTCCCTAGGTGAAAAAAAAGTTTGTCAGTCATGGTTTTAATGGAATTCTCCCTGTGCTTATTATGGCTAAATTACAATAGTTTAATCCACATTGTAACACTCTCCTCCCCTATCACCACCACCACCTCATCCCATTCAGTTTTCAGTGACTCAAAATTAATAATTGTAGGACTTGAGCATAGTAGCTCCCAAATCTGTACGCTGTGTTAGCCCAGCCATTACATGTGTGGACATGCAAGATCTTGGCATGACACTTGCTGTGTCCATTATGAGTGGACTGTACCCTTCCATATAGTTTTATAATGTATGTAACATTGGGGAGAGAGCAACAGAAGTATGAATGTTGTGTAAAGTACAGAAACAGGAGTTGATAGCTGTGACACAGAGATTATAGTACTGTAGCCTCCAAGATGTATCAGAAGCCAAAGGATGCCGATCCCCAGACCCAACCATAAATAGCATGTGTGCAGTTAGCATGTAATGCAATTATATAATAAAGTGTTTGGAAAAAAAAAACAGAACAGTTATGGTGTGCAGACCCCCACAGTAAACAAACAGATTCAGTATTTTGTAATCTCAAAATATATAGTTTATCAATGTCAGGAAAATTAAAAATAATTGCTATTCTGTTGCTATTAATGACCATTTTTAATAACATATATGGCATAATATATTTACAAATACACGTGTAGTGAAAATCAGGTGCCAATCCAACGTGAATGCCCACTGTAGCAGCATTTTTTTTAACACTCACTTTGAATACTTCAAAAACATTTTCTTGTTGTCTGCAACATTTGTTCAGGATTGTTTTTGATGAGAGGGAGTTATCAATGATATTGTGACTATATTTTCACTAAAATGTGCTTAAACCAATAGCATATTGCAATATCTTCCTCAGCATTGGTAAACCTACCCATTCGTTCCAGGGCAGGCTTCCTCCAAACTGTGTTGTGCTAGACCAAAAATGGGGCATTTACAGCATGTTACGCTATATCTAACACATCTCCAGACTGTTGTAAGAAAATTGGTGTCTATAGACCCAAGTTTTGCTTGGCCTAAACAGACTGTGGCCTAGGGTGCCAAGGCTTTTTGGGATAACACAAAGCCATTCACAAATAATGTTGTTAACTTGGTCTATATGCTTAGTCAAACTTGAAATATCGTCGGGTGATGTTTTGTCCTATTCTTTTAATTGTGGATGTACTGATGAGGAGTGGGCAGAGTTATCTCTTGCAGCCCGTTTGTTCCAGTGTACCTTGTGTGGCTTTGACCTCAGGTCTTGTTTGTCTTGCCTTGACCTGGAATCAATCCTGGGACCTGGTGTTATTGGGCCAGCTGTAGGCAGTTACCTGATCTAGTACCTATAAAATCATCACTTCCCCTTCCTGTCTCTGCCCTCTTATAAGGTTCACTTCCTGTTTTATGGTGTATCATATTGGTTTTCTGGTTGCTAACTTCTGTTTGTTCCCGACAATGCTTTTTGGACTGATCCTTTGGATTACGCTGAACCTTATTGCCGACCCTGCCTGTCCTTGATGCCACCTTCTGGAATACCCCTTGGATCCCTGACTTGGTTTGCTGATTCAGAACGTTATTGGATTTTCATTCCTTCTGCCTGGCTCCTGACTTTACCCTCTACTAGGTCAGGAAACCGGAGTGATGGTTGGGGTCCCTGGCAGACCAAACATTGTTAGCATCAAACCAAGGCTGTCCATAGATGGTTCAGCCCAGAGAGCTGATAAAAAAAATGGATACCCCCATCCATACATGTGAGGTGCAAGGAGGAATCTTCCCCACTGTGTGGGACTCAATGTCAGAATGCCTACAAGCTGTCGATTGCCAAAGGTTTTCCAACAGTCCCATTCAACAAAAGTTGACCACTAGAGCGACTTCTGCTAAGTGGGAATGGCCATAGATGTATTGAATTTTGATCAGTCTATGGGCAGATTAAAGCTAACCAGTAGACTAGGATGGTAAAATCAGCCAGGGTGTGGGAGGGGGCCAGGAATTATAAATCTAGCTCTGATGGCTTCACAAGTATTCTAAAACTGAAACAACATTGTATTATCAATTTCATTATAGAACAGGAGATGGAAAGAACCGGTTGTACTAGAAGTGTTTCTGTTATGTGGAAGTAAAGGATTGAATATGTTCTGTTTATTAAATTTAAGTTTATGTTAAATATACTACACCACGGGTGGCATAGTTTTTCTTCTTCCTTGCTTATTGTAGAAATGCCAACTGCAAATTCATCAGTATCTGATTCATATGCTTCATTTACTGAACTGGTACACATTTCGAATTGATTATTCTTCTCTCTATAAACTAGAATTTGATTATAGTGCGGTTAATATATTGTATTGATTGCAGCATTGACACAGCCATAACATTCATGAAGGAGACAAGTTAATGTTATTTGTTTGTGGCAGGAGAGGTGTTATAATTATTATTACTGTTATTATTAATGTTGATTAGGCAGTTATTATAATTATTACTTTAGTTTTACTATATATTAGTGCTAAAATATGATATCACAAGCTTTATTTGTGAAGAAATAACAATTAAAATTTCACTGCCTTGATTACTCATAAGAAATATGGTAAGATCTAATAATGTAATTCTGTTCTCCAAGACTCCACAGTAAAGGTTTTCCGTTTTGAGCTGTCTTTGCTAATTTCATACCTTCTTCAAGGGAAAGCATATAATATACAGTTTATATAATCTATGTATGTATGAATTAAATAACTAGTCCTTTTTCCCAGCTGTCTTTAGTACACCTGCAGTGCTATTGATGGGAATGTATATTGGTTTTGTAGATAATTTTCTTTACTATGGACAATATTTTTTTTTCCTTTGTTGAGTAAATCTGAAATATTCCATTAAAATACTATGTGGCCAGCAGGTGGAGCTCTGGTTTTCTTTTTCAAATCGTTAGCATACTCACTTTCCATCTTTGTCTAAAAAACCCCATTGCATACAGAATTGGAATGATTTATCAGAGCAGTGACTCAGTGACAGAAGGAGCCTCTAAGAAGATCACTCTTCTCTGCTCACTTTAGGTAACCCACAGTGCTCTTGGATTCTTTACCATGCTTCAAATGTTGATTTGTAAAACAAATATTGCATATGAATAAGTAAAAAATATATCAAACAACATTTCTACAATTTATAAACAGTTATACTGGTAACAGTATGTAGAAAAGAAACATTTTTTTTAAATTTCTTCATTTTTCAAAAAAATTGTGACAAAAAAATTACAATTTCAAAAAACTTGCCATGTCTCTTACTAAAGGGGTCATTTGGGGGTATTTGTACTGTCCTGGCGTTTTCAGGTCTCAAGAAATGAGACTGATCGATTTTCAGATATAAACCATAGTTTGTGGACTTTATAACTTTTCCACAGACTAAATTATATACACTCATTTGGGATATTTTCACCCAAAAAAGTAGCAGAAAATATTTTGGCCTAAATTTATGAAGAAAGATTATTTATTTGCAAAAATTTATAACAGAAATGAAGAAAGCACATTTTTTCCCCAAAATTCTTTCATTTATTTAGCAAAAAAAAAAACAGTGGTGATTAAATATTGATCACAAGTGGATCCCAAAATAAAACCCTGCTACTGCAAATCCACAGTCCGCGCCAATCCTATATATAAACAGGTAAACTAATAGAGCTGCCACTTGAATAATATATAAGTAATGAAAAAATGCAACAGATCATGAAAGAGCATTTAGCGGCGCTGGAGGCATACATTTTTGGTACATCAAAAGAGCAAATGTCCAATAGAAGGATAGAGGGTGCTCGTGATGAAATAACCCCACTCCAATAGTCCCAAATCCACTCCAAATTGAGGACAGGTCACATCACATAAATTGCATTTAATCTGTCCTCCGCTTTCCACCTTGTGATTGCATGCAGGTGCTCAG
Organism: Glandirana rugosa; assembly: GCA_018402905.1. Classification (NCBI taxonomy): domain Eukaryota; kingdom Metazoa; phylum Chordata; class Amphibia; order Anura; family Ranidae; genus Glandirana; species Glandirana rugosa. The sequence continues at coordinate 2,052,330 of BLSH010102277.1, forward strand.
CTATAGTATGGATGGACCCTTACCACACGGTGTGGCTAGGCACTCTTCATGCACTAGCAAACCTCGCCTTTTGTGCTACCTTGCACTGTACCATTAGGTGCCTTCTCATGACATTCCAAGGTGTTAGAGATCATAAAGGGAGCAAGCAAACGAAAACTCGCATAGCATAATATAGTTAAACGACTTTATTGCTCCAATAAAACATCACATATAAAAACTGCCAAAATCGAACGTTTCATATTCCAAATGTCACACTCATAAGATCGCTCTACTGGTTTAAATACTCTTACCAGATGGGAGAATAAAAGCGCATGTTGTCCTTAGATATAGGGCGCCGACCCTCCATGGTCCTGTGTACCCTGATCCGGACTTGCGTGCCTCCGATCCTTAGAGCTCTCCGGCCAGCAGAGAGACAAGGGATGTGTGGCGTCTCCTAGTGAATGGTGCCGTGCAGTCCAATCACGACGCGTTTCGTCAGTAAAGACTTCTGCTGGTGATTGGCTGCACGGACTGACGGCATCACTCTTATACCCGCCCCCCCCATAGTCACAACAGTGCGAAGGCTTATCAATTAGACTACCTTGACCATGGAGGATCGGGGGTAACATATACATAGGAATTTATTCTTATACAGCACACTATTGCACAACTATTACAATTTAAAACAATGGCACAACATTGTCTGTAATAAATGAAGATCCATAAAAGCCCTCATCCTTTAATAAAAGCAAATATTACACTGCGCTATGCATATTTTTTCTTTTTTCTCTTCAGAGATAATGTATCCATTGAGAACTTGATACACTTAAAACTGGATTTTACAACATGGAATAAGGGACTGATTATGTAAAAGCATATACAATTTCCTTACTTATGTCAATCTACTTGTTTGGTTTCACCGTTCTACAGTTTGCTCCTGTGTAATTTATAATGTTTATTGTTCATATCTATTAATTCTTATACTAGGGTGGTCCTCATCTCCTAGTTTTGCTAATCTTCATTCAAGTGAGGTACCCCCCTATGCCTGGAACTTATCTCCACCTTTTTTCCATTTTTTTCTCTTTTTCTCAAAGGGGCAGGGAAAAGGCAGTCCCTATCCAAAAGAGAAAAAAGAGAAAAAGAAAAGCCTCCATTCTTATATGATGAGTCACAGCTATTGCTTAATAGGTAATGATCACTTGTTCAGTAATCTTTATTAATATTTATAGGAAGCCCCGACTCTCTAGATTCATCCCTTATCAGGTACCCCCCTTATATTACATTACCAAAATATAGATGGAAAATCATACAATATTATTATCTGTCTTATTGTTATTACAGGTTAGGTGTCACTGATGAAAGCATTGATATCTAATTCAATGTTCAACCCGTGGGGATGAAGACTCCTCATGAGGTATATCCAATAAGTTTCCCTCCGGGAGAGGTCCCTCACTCAGTTGGAACCTCTCCACAGGGGGTAAACTGTCTCGATGCCACAAAACCGGGCTACTGAGGGATCCCTATTGTGCTTCTCTCTAAAATGGAGAGATACATTGTGGTCCTTAAAACCTTTTTTGATGTTTGCCAGGTGTTCCCCAATGCGGACCCCTAATTTCCTTTTAGTGCGGCCTATATAACAGAGTCCACATGGGCACCAAAGGAGATACACTACATGGGTGGTGTTACATGTTATAAAGTCTCTTATTTGAAAAGTCTTGCCATCTGAGTTGTTAAACTCCACACAGGAGTTGTTACATCCCTTTGTCCACCTGCAGGCTTTGCATTTTTTGCATGGAAAGTAACCACATCTACTGCTGGGGAATTTCTGCGGCCCTGGGGCATCCAGTATTTTCTTCACTATATGGTCCCCAAAGGACTGTGCTCTTCTGTAGATGAACCCAGGGGTATCCTTCAAATGAGGGCCCAGGTGTCGGTCCATCTGCAGAATATGCCAATGTTTTGAGAAAATTCTTTCCACTTCCCTGTATTGGGTGTGAAAATCCGATAAGAATTTGAATTGATATGAATTCTCAGTTGTCACCTGTTCCTTATCTTTTAGCAGGTCCTCCCGTGAGATAAATAGCATAAAAACAGTAAAATCCCGCGCTCACCAATATATAATACACTTATTAAAAGATATTGACCATAAACGTTTAAAAGTCCACTAGTTATTTAAAAAGGCAGCACGCATAAACAACAGATCTAGATTGTTCAAATAATGTAAAAACTCATATGCAGCGCCTATATTGAGGGGATATATAAGATGCAGACAAAAAAGTCTTATTTAGAAGTGAGGAAAACTGGAACTGTTCAACCATATAGCAGCATATCTCTGGAGTATTACCAACAGGTAGATAAGTGGAGGCTTACCAGATGGTAGAGGTATAAACGCGGGTGTTTATAAATCCCAAAATGGATGGTTGCGCATCTGGTCCGTGGAAACGTTGATGGAATCCCTGGAGGAACCTCTGGTATCGATATAGCACCTCTGGAGCCAAGGAGGCGGAGGATGATGATCCCGGGGGATTGGGGTGCCTTTACACCTGGATAGATGTTAGTGGGAAGGAATACGTCTCCGTCTTCTCTTAACTCACATCCAAGGGACAATCCAATTCGCGAAGTGTGTATCAGGATAAGAGATAAAAAACATCCACAATCATGTGATACCGTTTGGACAAGGATTTATTTATAAGTAAAGGATTAAAAATACTCACATATTCTATATAAAATAAGAGCTCATAAAATAAGGCAGGAGATGGAGGAAACCGACGCGTTTCGGCTCAACAGGCCGTCATCTGGGGTTTTCCCCCTCCTGCCAGCCTTGCTATTTATAAGTTATGATCACAGTAATACAAGACCCCCTGTAGGGGGCCGCAAAACGGAAGTGAAATTTCGGGCCTCAAAATGGCGCCGGCGGCGTGCGTTCCACGCCTCTATCTGAAAAATATATTATAATCATCAAGTGGTTAAAAAGGTTAATTAGTCATGTCCCCTTGAAGGGAATGTGATGACTAATATGAATCTGCAGATAAAAGTATAGTTGTATAAATATATAAGTGTATAAACGGTGCGGTCTGTGCAGGAATAGACCGAATAGACACCACTTCCGGGGTAAAGGAATCATCAGCTTCGCGCCGGAAGTGACACGATGCGTCTCACGCGTCCCGGAAGTGGCTGTGGGAAGGTGACAGGAAGGCCTCCGAAAAATGACGCACAACGTCCGTCCCCTTCCGGAGTCCATATTAGCAAAGGAAATGTATCCAAAGCGTGTATAATTAAAAAACCAAACCGTGAAAGCCTAAAATTATCAGGAAGGAAAAAATGTTGAAATGTTGAAAATGTTGGGAGAGTGTGTGAAAAAAAGGGGGGGGGGTGCTATATCGTCATATAAATGATGTTTAAATATCCATAAAATGACATGGTGCCGATAAGTGTATTGAAGCGTATGTGAAAAATATTGAGTGTCGATACCAAGATGTGTGCTCTTACACGATACAGCTCTTAAAACGAAAGTATACTTTAAACCGACGGATCGCAACAGTTATCTATCAATAAAAAGCGGTCACCATCCGTCATGGATTAAAAATATACCAAAGGGACAATTTCTGAGAATCAGAAGAAACTGCAGTGATCTTACTGACTATTATACCCAATCAGAAGTTCTGAAAACCAAATTTGAACAAAAGGGGTACCATACAGATAGATTGAATGAAATAATAGATGAAGTGACAAATATCTCACGGGAGGACCTGCTAAAAGATAAGGAACAGGTGACAACTGAGAATTCATATCAATTCAAATTCTTATCGGATTTTCACACCCAATACAGGGAAGTGGAAAGAATTTTCTCAAAACATTGGCATATTCTGCAGATGGACCGACACCTGGGCCCTCATTTGAAGGATACCCCTGGGTTCATCTACAGAAGAGCACAGTCCTTTGGGGACCATATAGTGAAGAAAATACTGGATGCCCCAGGGCCGCAGAAATTCCCCAGCAGTAGATGTGGTTACTTTCCATGCAAAAAATGCAAAGCCTGCAGGTGGACAAAGGGATGTAACAACTCCTGTGTAGTTTAACAACTCAGATGGCAAGACTTTTCAAATAAGAGACTTTATAACATGTAACACCACCCATTTAGTGTATCTCCTTTGGTGCCCATGTGGACTCTGTTATATAGGCCGCGCTAAAAGGAAATTAGGGGTCCGCATTGGGGAACACCTGGCAAACATCAAAAAAGGTTTTAAGGACCACAATGTATCTCTCCATTTTAGAGAGAAGCACAATAGGGATCCCTCAGTAGCCCGGTTTTGTGGCATCGAGACAGTTTACCCCCTGTGGAGAGGTTCCAACCGAGTGAGGGACCTCTCCCGGAGGGAAACTTATTGGATATACCTCATGAGGAGTCTTCATCCCCACGGGTTGAACATTGAATTAGATATCAATGCTTTCATCAGTGACACCTAACCTGTAATAACAATAAGACTGATAATAATATTGTATGATTTTCCATCTATATTTTGGTAATGTAATATAAGGGGGGTACCTGATAAGGGGTGAATCTAGAGAGTCGGGGCTTCCTATAAATATTAATAAAGATTAATGAACAAGTGATTATTACCTATTAAGCAATAGGTGTGACTCATCATATAAGAATGGAGGCTTTTCTTTTTCTCTTTTTTCTCTTTTGGATAGGGACTGCCTTTCCCCTGCCCCTCTGAGAAAAAGAGAAAAAAATGGAAAAAAGGTGGAGATAAGTTCCAGGCATAGGGGGGTACCTCACTTGAATGAAGATTAGCAAAACTAGGAGATGAGGACCACCCTAGTATAAGAATTAATAGATATGAACAATAAACATTATAAATTACACAGGGGCAAACTGTAGATCTGTGAAACCAAACAAGTAGATTGACATAAGTAGGGAAATTGTATATGCTTTTACATAATCAGTCGCTTATGCAATGTTGTAAAATCCAGTTTTAAGTGTATCAAGTTCTCAATGGATACATTATCTCTGAAGAGAAAAAAGAAAAAATATGCATAGCGCAGTGTAATATTTGCTTTTATTAAAGGATGAGGGCTTTTATGGATCTTCATTTATTACAGACAATGTTGTGCCATTGTTTTAAATTGTAATAGTTGTGCAATAGTGTGCTGTATAAGAATAAATTCCTATGTATATGTTACCGCCGATCCTCCATGGTCAAGGTAGTCTAATTGATGAGCCTTCGCACTGTTGTGACTATGGGGGGGCGGGTATAAGAGTGATGCCGTCAGTCCGTGCAGCCAATCACCAGCAGAAGTCTTTACTGACGAAACGCGTAATGATTGGACTGCACGGCACCATTCACTAGGAGACGCCACACATCCCTTGTCTCTCTGCTGGC
>BLSH010102277.1:2068102-2083999 GCA_018402905.1 Glandirana rugosa
AGGATATAGCGTTTGGAGCATCTATTGAGAGAAAGGTATATATGGGTGATACTTGTATATAGATTTTTCTGGTTAGATGTGACACACGTCTTAATAATCCGTTTACTCATAAAACTAGTGTAGTAGGAGAAATACGTACAACAGATTGAGGTTCGACATATCCGAGCTTTCGGATGATGGTTAATTCGTATAATCCACTACACGTAGAGTCATTACTCTTCCCCACACCAAATTACTGTAGTTGTGGGATATAGTCCACACGTATTAATAATCCGTTGGAAACCGTTTTACCCCTTCAGAAGCTTGGCAATTTTAAGAGTGCTGCATCCCTCTGCAAGATATCTCACTATTTTTGACTTTTCGGAGCCTGTCAAGTCCTTCTTTTGACCCATTTTGCCAAAGGTTGCCTAATAATTATGCACACCTGATATAGGGTGTTGATGTCATTAAACCACACCCCTTCTCATTACTGAGATGCACATCACCTAATATGCTTAATTGGTAGTAGGCTTTCGAGCCTATACAGCTTGGAGTTAGACAACATGCATAAAGAGGATGATGTGATCAAAATACTCATTTGCCTAATAATTCTGCACACAGTGTAGATTGGTCTTTTTAGATATATGTTCATAGTGGGTATATATGGAAAGAGAGTTATCTACGAGGTTTGCGATATAGGAACTAAATTGTATCTTCTATGACAGTCTCTCATGTCCATATGCTGTGAATCGCGTGTATGCGGTGTATTTAGATGCCGGCGTACATCCGACTCATAAGCACACATTCCTTTGCATATATATGCATATATATGAATCTTTTACATATATATTTTTCTTTATATTTATGTTTTTGCTTTTAAATGTGTGTTTTACCATACGGCTGCTGTCTTCTTCTTGAACAGCAGCATCATTAACGGGTTAATGAGCACAATTAGGATATCAAGTCTCTTCAGCTGTTTATTTGGTTTCATAATGTCTGTAGAGATGAGTGTTTGTCAGATTATGAGTAAGTGAAGATAATTTTGTGAAACGCGTCAATCTTTCCCACCTCTGTAACCTGTGTCTGAACATTTTTTGGATGGATTTTATGCTTGAATAAAGACACATCATTTTCCTTCCACTCCGGTGTGCAGTTCTTACTTACTTCCATCCATATGTTTTACACCTGTCGGAGGATAACACAGTTCTGGACTCCTGTCTACAGTTGTCTCTCCCCCGCACGCCTGAGCTGGCTTTGCTTGGTATTCAGGACCATGAGCAGTGACCTAGGTATACTAAGCTACTGATCTTGTACATATTACATTATGCGAAGAAAGAAATACTGTTTAAATGGGCTTCCCCCCCTTCCTCCCACAACATCTTCCTGGGAAATTACCATAAATCGGATATTGTCAATGTATAAGTTGACATATATTAATAGAAATTGTCCCCGGAAATATGATAAAGTATGGCAGCCGTGGGTCGATGGCACTTAGCCCTATCTCGGGGACTGGATTGACTTCTATTTCTTCCCTGGAGACGATCGATGCTACCTATGAGTCCCTTGGATGCTGAACATACCTCTAGTGCCACATATGTAGAGATGTTTCTGCTTGTTTCCTGCACTGTATTATCATGGAAATCTGATATTATCTGTTCTGTTGATTTTTATATAAAGAGCAATACTGTTTGTAAAAAAAACATTCCCATAGACACACTCCTAAACCTTGTGGACAGCCTTCACAGAAGAGTTGAAGCTGGTATAGGGAGGGCCAACTCAACATTGAACCATACGTACTAAGACTGGGATACCATTAAAGTTCATGTGCGTGTAAAGGCAGGCATCCCAATACTTTTGGTAATATAGTGTATATATGTATATTGTGCCATTATGCGAGGCAGGGTGACCGATGGACGCTATGTGCCACCTCGCATGCATTCATTTGGAATGGACTGAGGTGGAATCTGGTCTGGGTTTTACCAGCCACCTGGGCAGGGTTAGTTCCGGACTGGATTTTGTGGTCCACTGGAATCCACCATCAGGTGGTATAAATAACCATGTTCAGAGGAAAGTGTTGCTTTGGCCTGGAACTTAGGAACCATCAGCCTGAGAGTGCTGACACAGGAAAGTTTGCTTATGGACAAAGACAAAAGGTCTATGTTTTGTGGGTGTCTGGGAGAAGCCCTACATGGGTCAGTTAGGAAAGCTGTACTGTTTATTGTTTAGTGCCTGGATGGCGAGGATTTATTTTCTGTTTTGTTTATTTTGATTTCAATTGATTTAAGCAACCCTGCCGTTTGGACTGCCTTTTTCTGGGGAATGTGATCCCCATTGAGGTAACCCCCCACACGTGGTGGATTCGGTGGGCATCTTCCTAAACATGATGGAGGACGTTTTAAAAGCCCTATTGCAGACTACTGCAACACAGCAGGAAACAAATTGCCAGATCGCACAGGCCACTGCAGCGCAGCAGAAGGAAAATCGCAGGCAGCATGAGGAGAGTCTCCAAGCCATTGCAGACCAGCAGGAAACCAACCACCAAATTGCAGAGGACGCGGCAGCACAGCAGGAGGCGAATTACCAGGCCAACGCAGCCCAGCAAGAGACAAATTGGCAGTTTGTGGAGGCCCTGGTGGAATTAAAGAAGGGATCTGCAAGTCCTCTACCGGTGGAACAGAAAATGGTGTGTGCCAGCTATTTCCTGCAGAAGATGACACCTGCAGATGATGTAGAAGTGTACCTAGCGACTTTAAAGAGAGTCGCTGTTTGAGAAGGATGGCAAAAAGATAATGGGCAGTACTACTAGTGCCTTTTCTGACAGGAGAACCCCAAAAGGCCTATTATGACCTGGAAGCAGAGGCTGCCCATGATTATGAGACACTGAAAGCCGAGATGCTTGCATGCATTGGCGTCACCATTGCAGTACGAGCTCAACGGGTGTATCGCTGGTCATACACTCCTGACAAGCCACCCCACTCCCAAATGTTTGATTTGATACATCTCACCAAGAAATGGATGCAGTCAGAGACTTTGCCGGGCCCTAAGATTGTGGAGCGCGTGGTCATGGACCGTTATCTATGTGTGCTCCTTGCCACTTTGAGGAAGTGGGTCAGCTAGTGGGACCCTATGACTGCAAATCAGCTAGTTGACCTGGTGGAGAGAAATATGGCGGCCGAGGACTAGTTGAACCCATCTATGCCCCACTCCAATGTCTCTAGGGGTGGAAAATCGCCCGGAGGATTCTATAAGACTGTTCCATGGTTCAAGGGAGTGGGAAATCTGTTGCCCCAGATAATGAGACTATGGGCTCAGGAGCTGGAGACTGGCCAAATTGGTCAGGAAGGTCTCTGAGGCTGTTTAGAGGACTGGGAACAGAGCATATTAAATATTATCACTGCCATAGGTTTGGTCATAATGCTGCTAACTGTTCCCTAAATGATGAACCAATGCAATGTGATAATGCTTACTTGAAAAAAACCCATGTCTCTTTTTGAGCAGGTAACATGTACTGCAACATGTCAGGAACACATGGAAAAGCAAATGTGTGTAATTTCAGTGGATGGAAAGCCATTCACAGCTCTGCTTGATTTCTGGTAGTGTGGTGACCTTAATCAAAGGTGATTGTGTAAATCCTGCAAAGTTACACCCTAGCACTATTGGGTTTATTTGCATACATGGTGACACACGTGATTACCGGACTGCTGTAGTTGAGACTGATACTCCTTGGGGCATGGTGACACATTCAGAGGGGGTGGTACCCTCACTGCTTCATGAAGCCCTAGTGGGGAGAGATTTTCCCCACTTTTGGAATTTTTGGGAAAACAAAGAGAGTCGGAAGGACAGAGCTCCCCCTTCTGAGGAAACACGGGAACTCACACCCGACCCTTTTGATTACCAAATTGAAAGAAAACTGTTGGTGTGTCCGAGGAAGATCCCTTTCCTTTTTCTATAATGGCTGGGGAGCAGGAGGAGCTGGAATCTAGCCCCCAGCTGGAGATTAATGAACAAGAAAGAATTTCTGACTCTATTAGTGAGAGTGGACAGAATATGGTGCGTGACTTAGAAGTCAGAAAAGATGATTTTTTTTTTACAGAATAACTAAAAGACGCCACCTTCAATAGAGCCAGAGAAAACATTAAAATGGTAGATGGGGAACCTGTTGAACCTAATGTAGGGGTGTATTTTCCCTACATGGCTCTTAATCACTTCAGCCTCTGAAGGATTTCCCCCTTTAGGACCAGAGCACTTTTTGCGATTCGGCACTGCGTCGCTTTAACTGACAATTGCGCAGTCGTGCGACATTATACCCAAACATTTGCGTCCTTTTTTTCCCACAAATAGAGCTTTCTTTTGGTGGTATTTGATCACCTCTGCATCATTTCTGATCACCGCTATAAACAAAAAAAGAGCGACAATTTTGCAAAAAAAAAAAACTATTTTTCTTATTTTTGCTAAAATACAAATCCAAAAAAAAAAACATTTTTTTCACAGCTTTTATTGATTGGTTTGCGCAAAAGTTGCAGCGTTTACAGATGATGAGAATTAATTTCTGGGGTTTTTATTTTTTTTTATTTTTTACTAGTAATGGCGGCGATCTGTGATTTTTAGCAGTACTACGATATTGCAGCGGACATGTCAGACCACTTTTACACTTTTTTGGGACCAATGACATTTATACAGCAATCAGAAATTTAAATGTCCACTGATTACTGTATGTCATTGGCAGTGAAAGGGTTAACCTTTAGGGGATAGTGAAGGGGTTAACTGTGTTCTTTTGGTGTGTTCTAACTGTGAGGGGGCTGGGCAGTAATACAGCATAACATTATTACGGAACCAGGTGTCCATGCAAACGTAAAGCCCTATAAAATACCCGAGGCCAGGCGCGAAGCAGTTTCAAATGAAGTAAAGAACATGTTAGAACTGGATGTCATAGAGGAGTTCCACAGTGACTGGTCCAGTCCCATGGTATTGGTTCCAAAACCAGATGGAACGATAAGGTTTTGTAATGATTTCAGAAAGTTAAACGTGTCCAAATTTGATGCGTACCCAATGCCTTGCATCGACGAGCTTGTGGACAGATTGGGGAGTGCCTGGTACATAACTACATCAGACCTAACTAAAGGTTATTGGCAGATACCCATAACGGAGTCAGCAAAAGAGAAATCTGGGTTTTCTGCCCCCTAGGGGTCCTTCCCGTATAAGCGAATACCTTTTGGCTTGCATGGTGCTCCTGCCTGGTTCCAAAGAATGATGGATAAGTCTTTAAGACCACATCGCCAATACGCAGCCGCCTATTTGGATGATGTAGTCATCCACAGCCCAGATTGGGAATCCCATTTGCCCCGGGTACAGGCAGTAATAGATTCCGTTAGGAAAGCTGAACTCACGTCCAACCCCAGAGAGTGTTCCATAGGCTTGGAGGAGGCCAAATACCTTGGCTACATTATTGGTCAGGGGCTAATCAAACCTTAAATCAATAAAATTGCAGCAGCTCAGAAGTGGCCCCAACCCATAAATAAAAAATAAGTTTGTGAATTCCTTGGGATCAGAGGATACTACAAGCGTTTTATTCACCACCATTGCAGCCTCACTGACAGATCTGACGAAGGGAAGAGGGTCCGTCATGGACAAGTGGAATCTGGAGGCAGAGAAGGCATTTCAAATCTTGAAGCAAGCCCTTTGTGCACAACCTTTGCTCGGACGCCTCTGATGTGAGACTGAGTGCTGTACTGTCCCGGGTTAAAGACGGGGAGGAGCACCCAGTGGTCTATCTTAGCAGAAAACTCAATAGACATGAGAAAAACTATGCCATTGTTGAGAAGAAATTTTTTGCCATTAAATGGGCCTTAGATGCACTGAAATATTACCTATTGGGGAGACCATTTCTATTGGTCACTGACCATGCCCCTCTTAAGTAGATGTGTGGATAATAAGGAGAAAAACAGTCAGGGGACAAGGTGGTTCCTCGCTCTGCAAGCTTTCAAGTTCACAGTGGAGCATAGGGCGGGGAAACTCCAGAATAATGCGGAAGCCCTTTCCCGGGTCCACTGTCTGGTTGGGACAGTTGCTAAGTTGCAGGGGCTTGATCAGAGGGGGGGATATGTGATGTTATTTTAGGCAAGGTGATAGATGGTCCCTATGTGTCGCCTCGCATGCGTTCATTTGGAATGAACTAAGGTGGAATCCTGTTTGGGTTTTACCAGCCACCTTGGCAGTGCTGGTTCTGGACAGGATTTTGTGGTCCACTGGAATCCACCATCAGGTGGTTTAAATAACCAGGTTCAGAGGAAAGTGTTGCTTTGGCCTAGAACTCAGGAACCATTAGCCTGAGAGAGCAGACAAAGGGAAGTTTGCTTATGGACAAAAGGTTTGCACAGTCTACATTTTGTGGGTGTCTGGGAGAAGCCCCACCGGTCTTTTAAGAAAGCTGTACTGTTTAGTTAGTGCCTGGATGGTGAGGATTTATTTTCTGTTTTGTTTATTTTGATTTCAATACAAGGTCTCAGGTGTGAATGGGGAGCAGGTGTGTTAAATTTGTTTTTTTCGCTCTCACTCTCACATACTAGTCACTGGAAGTTCAACATGGCACCTCATGGCAAAGAACTCTCTGAGGTTCTGAAAAAAAGAATTGTTGCTCTACATAAAGATGGCCTAGGCTATAAGAAGACTGCCAAGACCCTGAAACTGAGCTGCAGCACGGAGGCCAAGACCATACAGCGGTTTAACAGGACAGGTTCCACTCAGAATAGGCCTCGCCATGGTCGACCAAAGAAGTTGAGGTTGTCTTTGGGAAATAGACGTATCAGTGCTGCCAGCATTGCTGCAGAAGTTGAAGGGGTGTCGGGTCAGCCTTTCAGTGCTCAGATTATACGCCGCACACTTCATCAAATTGGTCTGCATGGCTGTCGGCCCAGAAGGAAGCCTCTTCTAAAGATGATGCAAAGAAAGCTCAAAACAGTTTGCTGAAGACAAGCAGACTAAGGGCATGGATTACTGGAACCATGTCCTTTGGTCTGATGAGACCAAGATAAACTTATTTGGTTCAGATGGTGTCAAGCGTGTGTGGCAGCAACCAGGTGAGGAGTACAAAGACAAGTGTGTCTTGCCTACAGTCAAGCATGGTGGTGGGAGTGTCATGGTCTGGGGCTGCAAGAGTTCTGCCGGCACTGGGGAGCTACAGGTCATTGAGGAAACCATGAATGCCAACATGTACTGTGACATACTGAAGCAGAGCATGATCCCCTCCCTTTGGAGACTGGGCTGCAGGGCAGTATTCCAACATAATAACAACCCCAAACACACCTGCAAGACGACCACTGCCTTACTGAAGAACCAGAGGGTAAAGGTGATGGACTGGCCAAGCATGTCTCCAGACCTAAACCCTATTGAGCATCTGTGGGGCATCCTCAAAGGGAGGTGGAGGAGCGCAAGGTCTCTAACATCCACCAGCTCCGTGATGTCATCATGGAGGAGTGGAAGAGGACTCCAGTGGCAACCTGTGAAGCTCTGGTGAACTCCATGCCCAAGAGAGTTAAGGCACTGCTGGAAAATAATGGCCACACAAAATATCAACACTTTGGGCCCAATTTGGACATTTTCACTTAGGGGTGTACTTACTTTTGTTGCCAGCGGATTAGACATTAATGGCTGTGCGTTGCGTTATTTTGAGGGGGCAGCAAATTTACACTGTTATACAAGCTGTACACTGACTACTTTACATTGTAGCAAAGTGTAATTTATTCAGTGTTGTCACATGAAAAAGATATAATAATATATTTACAAAAATGTGAGGGGTGTACTCACCTTTGTGAGATAGTGTGTGTGTGTATATATATATATATATATATACACACAATTTCTATATAATAATTATTTTACCTTTCTTTTATTTGTTCCCCTGAAAATTGAGAAAGTATTAGTGGGATCTACCAGCATTTCTCATGGCATCATTAGGAAGGTATAGATCTAAAGTAGTTTTTTGACTAAGGGTCTGCTTTCATACATTGACCACCAGGATGCTAATTCCCGCTTCTGTACTACATTATATGTAGACATGATTGCTATGGTCTATTAGCACCAAATCACTGTGATCTGAAGTTGGAAAAGTAATGGCATTGATCTTTTAAAGAATCCGTGTAGAATATAAATTGAGTACAGTGGTGGTTATGTCTTCTTGCTGGACTGAGCAAGAAGTGTGTGTTTTGTGTTTTCATGTGTTTTGTTAACAAGCAGCTTTAAAAAGTTGAATGAGGTTTGTCAGTTCAAGAATGATGGCAAAAGGTTCCTTACATGAAAAAGATTAAGAACCGCTGAACAATATTTTCAAGTTATTGTCTCATATATAAAAGACCTGTTTGCCATTTACATTGACCCTTTATTTTTACCTCTATAAGCCAGGCCTTTCCTGACAAGAAGTGAATGCCACCCTCAGAGAGACTGATTGCACCCCTTCTTTCCTTATATTGCTCTGAGGCATCATCCAATTTTTTTTTATATTACACAATTTTATTTTATATTACACCTGTTATAGTTAAACACTTCTCTGCAGTTTCTCCTCTCTACTTGAAGCTGTTCTCGCTCACCTCATTAAGCTTCTAGGTTCCATCTTACCTGCTGTAGATATGCCCATATTTTTTAGTTATATAGATCAAGCTCCTGATATGCTTGTACAGTTGTCCTCAAAAGCATTTTTTTTTATTTTCTGCTCATGGCATGGTATAGCCTTGGTAGCTAGAGGTGTATTTTAATTTTTCTCACGTAAATGTTAATTTTCTTTATCCTGATCATTGTTCTCCTGAGTGCCATTTACTGTGCTTTACTTGTTTATAAGCAGGTTTTTCTCCTCATTTGTTGTTTTTTTTTTTTTCATTTTTTTTAAGTTGCCAGCAATATTATGTGATGTGATTGCCTTTACTATTGTTCTTCCGTATAACTACTGCACAGCATGTGCTTTTATTGAATAGTGTTCCATTCAATACAAGTTCAATTTTACACTTCATATCCTTTATCGGAATTTGCCCAAACAATTAAGTCTCAACAAGTAAAGAGCAAAGACCTTCATAGATGTGGATATTTAAAGCAGCCAGTGCTTCCACTACTTGCAGATACTGACTCATTTGTTTTACCTTGTCTTATATCTGTACAAATGCATACAGTATCTGTCAGAATGCCTTTGTGTGTGAAGAAATGAAGTACCTTGTCCCAAATTTCATACAGGGTACAGCTGTGATCATATTCTTGTAGATGGCATGGCTGATTCATATTTATTGAAGTAAATCAATTCTTAAAATGTAAGTATGGGTAAACAAGCAAACAAAAAGTTTAGTATTAGCCAATAGAATGTGTAATTTTGTTCAGCTAATTTCTTACACCAGGAAACCTTACCAAATAGTGAACAAAATGATGACCAGTCACATTTCTACTGCATTCAAAGCAATACAGATTGATCAAGACTGTGACTGGATACCATGGGGGCAGAAGCTTAGAGGTGAGGCCATCTCAGTTCTCTCTTTTCTAGGCAGGAAGCCCTATTTGCTAGTTTTCAAATTCTGGGCAATTGATATGGGCAAGTGGTTGTTTTTAATAGCTGGAGAGTCAGTCCAGAACTTTGTCATCTTTTCCCTTGAAGTATAAGTATTCTCTACAGAGAGAGGGTGAGTGCACCAACAGGAGTTCACAGGCCTCAACGCCAGCATACTCAGTACGCAGTACATAAATAGGGCCTCTAATGTGTAGAATGGATACATACTTCCAGGGCTTATTTTTCAGCAGGAATGTGGGAGAAAGCAGCAACTCCAGCACTGAATGTATGTAATGGCAAGGGGTGATGGGGTGTACAGGAATGGAGGGTCTACTGATGCTGGCTGCTGGGGGATCTATTGTTGCTGTTGGGTATTCTATTTTTGTGTGGTTGCCTATTGTTGCTGGGGAGGTCATGTATTGCTGGTGGGGGATCTATTATTGCTGGAGGGAGGTTATAATGTGGGGACGTAAGTTGTTGCTGGAAGGGATGTACTGCTGAAAAAGGGGTCGATTGTTCCTGGCTGCTGGAGAGTCTATTGATGCTGGCTGATGGGAGATCTGTTCTTGCTGCCAGGGGTCTATTGTTTCTCGGCTGATATTTTGTTGCAGGAGTCCTATGTTCCTGGGGGGTCTATTGCTGGGTGAATCTATTGTTGCTTAGGGGAGGGAGTATATTGATGTTGGCTGCAGGGGATTTATTTGACTGATTTTCTTGTTATCATTACCAAATTCCATACACATTACTTTCCACATCATAATGATACTTGGCTCCATATTCTCTAAATGAGGCGTTGCTGGGATTGTGGGTAGGGGGTGGAACAAGGGGTGGTGCTCGGAGGTCAGTAGGGGGCGGAGGCAAGAAGTCATTTAGAAGGGGGGAGTTCCAGCACCTTTTCTCTGAAACAAAAATCTCTGCATACTCCTATGCTTTTATAATATCCTTTGTACCTAAAACTAAGGTTATGCTGTTCACCACTTCTCCTCCTCCTGGTCACACAGGGGTTTATTTATTAATGTTGGACTAGAGAATGCAAAATCGGGTCTCACTTCTGCAGAAAAACCAGCTTCTAACCTCAGTTTGTTTAATTAAGCTTTGGCAGTAAATCCTCAAAGTTGATTGATTTCCCTGCAGAAGTGTGACTGATTTTGCACTCTCTAGCTTTAGTGAATAAACCCCATAGCAACCACTGTCATTTAGAGTGCTGTACCTTTGTTCAAACCAAAATTTGTGCTCACCTCATATCTAGTATTGAGGTAAAACAGAGCATGCTGTAGCAAGAAAGGAGAGACTACACGCTAATAAAGCCACAAGAAGCAGATCTGCTTTACTGCTGATCTGTGGCACAGAATAGATCTGAGTAACTTACTTGTTTTATGTATGCTTTATAAATAGTTATATAATTGTTATTCTAGTTTTGTTAAGTCATACTGACCATTTGGTTAACCTATTAATAGTAGCATACAGAGTTCTAAAATAATAATTAAATAAAAAAGAAGATACCACATTGTATACAGCAGGGTAAAATTGCCTTACAGGAGGACAGATTTAATCAGGGATGATTGGCCTTACTGGTGTATGCCTAACTTTTATTTTATTAGTAGGAAGGGGGGGGGGATGCTGAAAAGTGGTTTAGGTGTATACTGTCCTTGCACTTTTTTTTTCTTCCAAACTATCAGCAACAACTGCCTGATGTGCTCTAATCATCCCAAGTTTAAAATTGTAATCTTATAATATAAAAAAACAATTAAGGGAACAAGATCCAATTTAGTAGAAAAAAGTAGTTTAGGTTGACAGGTGAAGAGATGTACAGATTTGTGCACACAGGCAGAGCACCTAGGTAAATGTACCCCAGCGGGACCCTTTCACATGTTCTTCAGTGGGTCCCCTTCCTGCTCTCTTGGCCCCTCCTCCATAATTGCGGAACGCCAGGGCCGGGTTGCAAGTATGATATTTGTGATCCTGGTAGTTCTGCCACTGGTGTCAGTAGTTTTTATTTTTGTTTTTTTATTTAGGGAGCAGCAGGACCCAGATAGGAGGGGCGGCATATAAAGGAACTGATGCCCTCCATTTTCCTCATGCAGCCGCGGGATGCTTACAAGAGGGAGAGGAGGAGAAGCAGGCTTTCAGTGGCTGCAGAAGGAAAATGGAAGACATCAGTTTCTCTATATGCCACCCCCACCTCCTCTGCTATCCAGGTGATACTTTCAAAGTCTTTACAGGTTACTAGTTTAAAGATACACAGGAAGTCTGGCATTAGAATTATTACTCTCACTATGACATTTGCATGTTTGGTGCGATCACTGATTATTGGGACGCCTGCCTTTACACACACATGAACTTTAATGTCATCCCAGTCTTAGTCTGTAGGGTTTAATATTGATTTGGCCCACCCTTTGCAGCTATAACAGCTTCAACTCTTCTGGGAAGGCTGTCCACAAGGTTTAGGGGTGAGTCTATGGGAATGTTTGACCATTCTTCCAGAAGTGCATTTGTGAGGTCAGGCGCTGATGTTGGACAAGAAGGCCTGGCTCGCAGTCTCAGCTCGAATTCATCCCAAAGATGTTCTATTGGGTTAAGGTCAGGACTCTGTGCAGGCCAGTCAAGTTCCTACCCCCAAACTAGCTCATCCATGTCTTTATGGACCTTGCTTTGTGCACTGGTGCACAGCTATTTTGGAACAGGAAGGGGCCATCCCTATACTGTTACCATAAATATGGGTGCATAAAATTGTCCAAAATTTCTTGGTATGCTGACGCCTTAAGAGTTCCCTTCACTGGAACTAAGGGGCAAAACCCAACCCCTGAAAAACAACCCCACACAATAATCCCCCCTCCACAAAACTTTACACTTGGCACAATGCAGTCAGGCAAGTACTGTTCTCTTGACAACCACCAAACCCAGACATGTCAGATTGCCAGACAATAAAGCATGATTCATCACTCCAGAGAACACGTCTCCACTGCTTTAATGTCCAGTGGCAGCGTACTTTACACCACTGCATCCGACGCTCTGTATTGCACTTGGTGATGTAAGGTTGGATACCGCTGCTCGGCCATGGAAACTCATTCCATGAAGCTCTGTATGCACTGTTGTGCTAATCTGAAGGCCACACAAAGTTTGGAGGTCTGTAGCTATTGACTCTGCAGACAGTTGGCAACTTCTGCGTACTGTGAGCTTCAGCGTGTGCTGACCCCACTCTGTCATTTTGTGGCCTACCACTTCATGGCTGAGTTACTGTTGTGCCCAATTGCTTCCACTTTGTTACAATACCACTAACAGTTGACCGTGGAATATTTAGTTACTTTTGTTCAAACTTAACCAGCACATCCATATATAAATATATATATATATATACTGCACATGTGAATGGAGCACAGGAGAGTAGGGGAATGACTCCTGAAAGTGTCAGACCACTCACTACCTTTCACTCACACAAGAACAGTTAGGCAGCTGATAAACAAATACAACACCAGAAACAGTAACTATAGCAATATTCAACACGCACTTAAAGGTAGTTCTTTGGTGAATGCAGCTTTGATAAACCTCAGCAGAACAATATATACATATATTCCCTAAGTGGGGGGGGGGTTAAGATGTAGTGCAGTGTCAGTTCAATTGGTCTTCAGCTAGCTCTGTAGTTTTAGTTGTATACAACAAGTGTTGGCTGATGGAGAAATGCTAATTCGAGGAAATTAAGTATGATCAGAGATAGCACTCTTTCAGTAGGGAAACAGTAGTAGCTTCACAGTGATCACTTACTTGCAAAGTTAACTTTGTAGAACTACAAGTAGCACCAAGCTAATGCACAGTATGGATGTCTGTGTATAGTGTCCACACTAAAAGTGTGTGAATAGGCCTCTTTTTTTATCAAAGATGTCAGTAGATATAAAGAAGTAAGGCTGTCTATACACAGTGACTGTTAGGATGTATCTTCACCTGCTCACCACACAGGAACAGAAGATGTAGATGCTGTAGACAAAGGTGATGAGGATGATGATGATCTCTCCAATCTATGGCTCCTGGAATGGTCTCCGGCCTCCACTGCCTCACACAGTGGTTCCCCAGGATCGGTCGCCCCACGGAGTATATGGAACAGGCCCTTATCGCTGTAGAGCAGGACAATCAGGCTGTACACCGATGTCCCTCAGGGTATCTGGATTGGTGAGTCTGTAGAAGCAGGCCGCGACTTCACCGCTTCCAGCAACAGATTCCCTGTATACAGATCCACACCGGTCCAGAGAGAGCATGCCAGGCCCGAAGCCTCTGTTCTTAGTCTCTCCCAGGAGGCTCCTCTTCTCCCAGAAGTCTCCTCTTTCCATCAGCCTGCTGATGGCTGTAGTTTCATCCCAGTGCAGGCAGGGGGCAAATCCTTGCAAGTAAACTGCATGTCCCAAGATGCACTGCTCTCTCATCATTATCAGAGTCACAAATGAGCCAAACTGGAACACTAGGGGGAAACAACTGCATTATGATTAATAGCAGGAAATGTCTTCTGGTTGCCGGAGATGTGAATACCTAGCTCTTGGCTACAAGTGCATGTGCATATGAACACAGGAGCCTATGGAAAATGAAGCCTGCAAAAAATAGAAAATATGCCCTTTTAAAAATACACATGCAGTCTGGCAGGACTGTAAAAAGTACATGTGGAGACACATGAACACTCAGCTGCATTAAGATGCAAAAATTGTTTCCCCAAACCAGTGAAAGAGAGCCTTTAGCATCAGTCAGCTCAGATACCAAAATGTCTGAGGGCAGCTGAGACTGATTAAAGGGTTAGTTCACTAAAAAACAAAACAAAAAAAATGCATATGCAGGTAAGGGGGCATCTGTAGATAAAAACAAACTGTGCAGATCTGACTAAAGTTGACTAATGCCCTTGCTGTAGGTGTAGGCCATTTACATACCTGCAGAAGCCTGACTGAAATACTACCAGGATGTTGCTAGGATGTTACTAAGTGATGCCTAGTCATTACTGCTGACCTCCACCATCACAGGAGTGAGCCTTTTCTCTGATTCAAACCCCCTCACATGCTCTTTCTCTCCACTGATACAATAGCTCTGTGCTCAGTGATTGGGAGCTCATTCCTGTGATGGTGGAGGTGAGCATCCTAGCCTGGGAGTGTTCCAGTCAGGCTTCAGGAGGTACTACACCTATAGCAATGGCATTAATCAACTTTAGTCAGAGCTGCACAGTTTGTTTTTACCTTCAAATGTCCCTTATCTGCATAGACAGTTTTCTGGCAAAGGTAAACTAACCCTTTAATCGGTTGCCCTCCAGAGCATTTTTTTTATTTTCTGCACACATGTCAAAATCTGAATTTTAGCTATAAAGTTACTTAACTGCACCCCCCCCCCCCAAAAAAAAAAAACAATATACAGTATATTTTCTGAAAAACCAGGCCTTGTATAATAAAAAAATATATTTTTTATATCTATGCACACGTTTGCATCTGTGAGCAGTGTGACAAGGTTACCTTTTTTTTGTTACTTATTTTATTTTTTAAATTTTCTTATGATTTTATTTTGTTTTATTTTCTACTCTTCAACAAACTTTATTGCTATTACGAGGGGACTAACAAGTCCCCTATGTGATAAAATTGGGCAGGTGACCTGTACTCTTTATGAAGACATCAGGGGTCTATTAGACCTCCAATGTCTCCCTTGATCCCAGCTGCAGCTAATCAAGCACAGATTGTGCTTGATTAGCTGCTTTCCTGGCTGTAGCAGCCTGAGAATGACAGCCCTTATATGGAAAGGGGGACCACGCCACCCTCACTGTAAAAGTGATGAGGCAGCTATACAGCCAGAAGCTGGCTGAACAAAACAAACACAAGATCATGGCTACTACTGCTACTGTAGTCATGAGGCTGTGCTACACCCTTTCCTTTTTGGACATATGTAGTATGCCTAAAGAGCTGAAGTAGTTATGAGGCTTTAAGCCTCTTGTTTCCAGGACCCAAACCAGAACTTATTGTTACTTTCTCTCCATAGTAGACAAACCCTGGAGACCTGTGTGTAGGTAAGAAATGTAGGTGACTCGTATACACAGTCCCAGCCAGTATCTCACAAAAGTGAGTACACCCCTCACATTTTTGCAAATATTTTATTATATCTTTTCATGTGACAACACTGAAGAAATGACACTTTGCTACAATGTAAAGTAGTGAAAGTATAGCTGGTATAACAGTGTACATTTGCTGTCCCCTCAGAATAACTCATCACACAGCCATTAATGTCTAAACCGCTGGCAACAAAAGTGAGTACACCCCTAAGTGAAAAATGTCCAAATTGGGCCCAATTAGCCATTTTCCCTCCCCGGTGTCATGTGACTCATTAGTGTTATCACTATAAAAGTTATTACTTTTGTGAGATACTGTATATATATATATATATAT
>BLSH010102277.1:2084009-2097336 GCA_018402905.1 Glandirana rugosa
TGGGTTGCACAAAGTTGATTATTAAGTAGTAGACACCACAGCTAGTCAGTGGTGGTAACTCATATATATACATATAAGTTTAATTTTTGTACATGGTTGGACACTCCGTTAATGACTGGTTTGTGAAGGACCATGGACACTCCGAGACCACTTGAGGTACGTATTCTCCCAATTCCGTTACGATTTTTTATTACCGCCGGTGTGTTGTATAACTGTGAAACACGGGTTAAACCTGTAGAAGTGAATCCCCACATGAGTGAAAACAACGGTCGCCAAATCTGTAATTACCGACACATAACTCAATACACTGAAGAAATGACACTTTGCTACAATGTAAAGTAGTGAGTGTACAACTTGTATAACAGTGTAAATTTGCTGCCCCCTCAAAATAACTCAATACACAGCCATTAATGTCTAAACCGCTGGCAACAAAAGTGAGTACACCCCTAAGTGAAGATGTCCAAATTGGGCACAAAGTGTCAATATGTTGTGTGGCCGCCATTATTTTTTAGCATTGCCTTAACCCTCTTATGCATGGAGTTCACCAGAGCCTCACAGGTACCAGGAAGTGTTTGGTCAGTAATTGCCTCACAGGTTGGTACATGTTTTTAATTTGAATATACATATATATACTCAATGGTGGTGACTGATCGACACCACAGATGATGAATTATTAGTTGAAACACGTTGGGTCGCGCTGTCTACTTACCATTGTGATGTGTTTGCTGTCGATTGCATGATTTTTCATATCCGGATATGTGAGTTATTTTATCTTAATAAACCAGTTGGTACGGTTTTACACCAAGTGGAATGTTTTTTCCTTTTTTAACATGCTGGACTTTTTGGAGAGAATGGAAGAATTGTTTTTCCCCCTGATTGAATATCTTCGTGTCTGTGGTTGGACGAACTACTGTTTGGTGTAATACACTCCCTGCCTGTTGTGACCCAGCTGGCATATGTCAGTCTGTGTCCAATATATCTGGTAAGCATTGAGTTTGGAAGGTGGAAGATTGCACTAAAAGTGATATCAGCATACATCTATTTGGGTAATATACCCCCAGCCTGATTTGACTCAGCGGGCATATGTCTGTCTGCTTCCATTATATCTGGTAAGCCTCTACATGTATTGGTGACGGATTCCATTTATTCACTGATTTATTCACAGTGTCATTGTGGGACATGCATTCATCTTCATCTTTATCTATATGGACTGCATAATGGACTTTTCAGCCAAATAATTTTCACTTTATTTGTATGTCTACTTAAATTAGTTGATGCACTTTTGATCTTTGCACTGTGGATTGTGTTCACATATGTATGTATAAGCTGTCTAAATAATACACTGTTTGCACATTGTGAATTTGCACAGACACTGGTATGGTGTCTATCCAAATATTAATTTGTATTTTTTGCATAATATTATTATTGACAATTTGCTCAATTTGCAGACACTCTTAGGGTGTCTATGCACACATCATTTTGCATTTTTGCACAATATTGTATTTTTTGGTTTTAGCCCTGCACTGTTCTTTTACATTTTTGCTTTCAATCTAGTCCATTGTAGTGTTTGCAACTTTAACCACATGATCTGCGCAGTATTGTTCCTTTCGCCTATACATTATATAACTATAGCTTGAATATGTTTTGGTAAATACCTGAAAAAAACTAAAATTGTGCCTGTGTCCAAATATATATAGACCTAACTGTGTATGTGTGTGTATTTATATATATATATATATATATATATATATATATATATATATACACACACACACAGTGTATGCTGTACAGACAAAGTCATTAGAGTAGCTGGTGCGCCTGGTAAAAAAATAAATAACAAAATCCTTCCTGAATCAACAAAAATAAAAGCTGGTGAATTGTGGGTTTTAGAAAGACCCTTTGGACAGGCACAGTAAACTTACCAAGCCAACTAGAAAAACACACATTTATCACAATAGAAGTTATCCCTGTAGCATCCCGGTAACGAAGACATGGCAAAACAACACTATATCAGTAGAGATAGATCATAAACTAAGTCTACACAACTGCAGCACTTGAGGGGAAATAACAGGACATGTTTTGAAGGGAATCTATCATGTAACAAATGTTTTTGTACCATTTGTCTTTAATTGTTTAGTGGCATCATCTATCTACAGCAGTGTTATAGCTAATAAATGTCATCGGTTTTGTAGTTTTATCAGCAGGTAACAACAATTAAATTGCTATTTTTGTCAGTGTACTATTTTCTATTTAACCCTAAAATGAACAAGGTACAGATTTCTTAGTTTTTTCAGTGTTTCAGGGGTTTCCTTTTTTAACACTTTCTTTATATTTCTCCATATCAATGGCACCTGACATCTTCTGCATGCAGAAATGACCTGACAATTTAGGAACTTTATTTATTTATTTAGAAATGTGCTCCCAAACATGCAAACTCAGATCACCTGAGTGTACTGTACATTTTTGGAGGCAGGAGAGGCAGGACAGGCAGACATCTCCAGTGTCCATGGTGACGTGCTTGAGGTGTTCTTCACTCGCTGTAGCATATTCACTGCATAGCACAATAGCACAATGAAAGGCTGGTCACAGTCTTCACTGCAGAACTTCACAGTGAAACAGAGAAGGCGTACACAGAGTGACCTCTTGCCACTTCATGTCATTTCTAAGGGTGGGCCGAACACCCCCCAGTTCGGTTCGCACCAGAACTTGCGAACAGGCTAAAGATTTGTGCGAACGCCGTTAAAATCAATGGGAGTCAAACATGAAAAATCAAAAGTGCCCATTGCCCTAAAGACTGTATGGGGACCTGGGTCCTGTCCTAGGGGACATGCATTAATGCAAAAAAATTTTTTAAAATCTATAGTTTTTTCAGGAGCAGAAATTTTAATAATGCCTAAAGTGAAAAAAATAAAAATGAAATATTCCTTTAAATATCGTGCCTGGGGGGTCCCCCTAGTATTCCTGTAGAAGGGCGTATCTCTGTGATGTTTAGAATAGTGCCACCGCAAAATGACATTTGTAAAGGAAAAATTGTAATTTAAAACCGCTCGCGGCTGAAATGTTTTGCTGGCTCCCAGCAATATAGATAAAATCACTGAAAAAACATTGTGTTGGACACCCCCCCATCCATACCAGGCCCTTCAGGTCTGGTATGGATTTTAAGGGGAACCCTGCGCCGAAATGTAAAAAAAAATTGCGTAGGGTTCCCCCCCAAAGTCCGTAACAGACCCTTCAGGTCTGGTATATATTTTAAGGGGAATCCCACGCCAAAATTAAAAAAACAATTGCGTTGGGTTCCCCCAAAATCTGTACCAGGCCCTTCAGGTCTGGTATGGATTTTAAGGGGAACCCCATGCCAATTTTTTTAAAAAATGGCGCAGGGCCCCCCAAAATCCAAACCAGACCCTTATCTGAGCAGGCAGCCCTGGCATGGGGATGGGGACGAGCGAGTGGCCCCTCCTCCAAACCATACCAGGCCACATGCCCTGAACATGGGGATGGTGCTTTGAAGTACCCCCAAAGCACCTTGTCCCCATGTTGATGGGGAGACAACCACCTTGCCAGTGGTTGTGAGGGTCTTCGGGTGGGGGGCTTATCAGTATATGGAAGGCCCCTTTAATAAGGGGTCCCCCAGATCCCGACCCCCCATGTGTATAGGTAGGGGGTACATTTTACCCCGTGCGGTCCAGAGGCTCCCAGAATGGGTGGTCTTCAGTTTGACATTTATTTTATAAGAAGGGGCGAGGCCACCCGGTGGCATAAATGGGCGACCCGCCCCCTCTGATGGCGCATGATGTCTGAAGGGGGCGGGGTCACTCGGTTGCATCACTGGGTGGCCCCGCCCTTATAAAATAAATGTCAAACTGAAGACCGCCCATTCTGGGAGACACCTCTGGACAGCACAGCTGCAGGAGCGGGAGACTGGCAGCAGTGAAAGAAGAAGGAAGAAGAAGATTGAAGATGAAGAGAGGAAAGAAGAAAACCGAAAGAAGAAGCAGAAGACCAGAAGAAGGACCAGGGCAGGAAAAGATGGAGCAATACCGGAGAAAAAAAGAATGAAGAAGAGCTATTTTACACAATAAAGGACTTGTCAAAAACTGCCTCATGTTTTTTGTACCACTACACTCCTTTTTTGGTGAATGGGTAGGGGTACAATGTACCCCACACCTATTCACATGGGGGGTCAGGATCCAGGACTGATCCTGCTGATCCAGGACTGATTCATTTTTATAAATGTGAGCTTATCAACCGAGTCTGTGGACAGGCACACTCTTTGATCGGTTACGAACCCTCCAGCAGCACTGAATGTCCATTCAGAAAGCACGCTGGATGCAGGACAGGCCAGTAGCTCAATTGCTACTGGCCACTGACATGGCAAAAAGAAGCCAAGCTCCCCTGAGCCTGTCTTGGTGCCATGCTCACAGAGGTACTCATTGATGGCCCTTTGCTGTGCATGCAGCCGCTGCAGCATTAACAATGTTGAGTTCCACCTGGTGGGCATGTCCAAAATGAGGCGGTTGGTGCGCAGGTTGAATTCCCGTTGAATGTCAGCCAGCCGGGCACTGGCATTGTATGGACGCCGGAAATGACCACAGACTTTTCTGGCCTACCTCAGGATATCTGGTAAGCCTGGGTACCTGGCCAAGAAACGCTGCACCACCAAATTCAAGACGTGTGCCAAGCATGGAACATGTGTCAAGTGTCCCTGCCGGAGGGCAGAGAGGAAGTCGGTGCCATTGTCGCATACAACCATTTCTGGCTCAAGCTTCCGTGGCATCAACCACCTCTGAGCCTGTGTGGCTCCTGTCCCCAAGACAGACTAACTCAAGCACCGCATGGCATCTTTTAGCCTGACTGCTTGCATAGCCCCTTGAACGCTTAGGGAGAACTGCAAGTTCAGAGGAGAATTCTGCAGAAGAGGCCACAGAGGTAGAAGAAGAGGAGGGGGTGGAGGAGGCGGATGTGGAAAAATCACCACCAGTGTATTGGAGGCATGGTGGCAGATCTAGCTCCAACACTGAACCCTGTCCTGAATCCTTCTCAGCTGCCAGCACAGTTACCCAGTACGCCGTGAAGGAAAGGTAACATCCCTGACCATGCCTGCTGAACCATGAGTCAGCAGTAATATGAACCCTGCTGCTGATCGCCCTGTCCAACAAGGCCAAAACATTGCATTCCACATGACGGTAGAGAGCTGGAATGGCCTTACGTAAAAATAAATTTCTTTTGGGAACCTGCCACTGTGGGACAGCACATTCCACAAATTTGTGAAAGGGGGCAGAGTCTACCAGCTGAAAAGGCAGCAGTTGGAGTGCCAGCAATTTGGCCAAGCTAGCATTAAGACGCTGAGCATGTGGATGGCTGGCACAGTATTTTTTTTTACAGTTCAGCAACTGGGATAGGGATATTTGCCTGCTGAATTCACCTAGCAGGTTGGCTGCAAGTACTTGTGGTGCACTGATATATTGTGTACACTCAATACACTGTGTATATGTATATATATATATATATATATATATATATATACTAGACTGTATATATTTTAATACACCACCTCAAGTGTACTATATACCGTACACCCCCGAATGCACTGATATATAGTGTACACTCAATACACTGTGTGTATATATATATATATATACTAGACTACATATTTTAACCAGTTGCCGACCGCCCGCCGTGAATTGACGGTGGCAGCATGACTCGATCCGCCATCCCCTGACGGCGGCTGTGAGGTCACGGATCGTGAGCGCGTGCGCGCTGCCAGACGCACGCTCACTGTGTATCAGACGAGCCAGGGAGTGGGTAGGGTGGACTCGATGTCTGCCGGCTACCCGTGATTGCTCCCCCGCAGTGACAGAACGGGATGTAAACACACAGATCTCCATTCTGACAGAGAAAAAGGAGTGTGATCGCATGTTCGCTGTATATGGGAGCCGCAATCACTCTCCTCCCCCAGTCAGCACAGCCCCCATACAGTTAGTAACACATCCCAGGTAACACAATTAACCCTTTGATCGCCCCTAGTGTTAACCCCTTCCCTGCCAGTGACATTTATACAGTAATCAGTTAATTTTCATAGCACTGATCGCTGTATAAATGTCAATGGTCCCAAAAAAGGTGTCAAAATGGTCTCAATGTTGCAGTCCCCCTAAAATCACAGATCGCCGCCACTAGTAAAAAATAAAAAATAAATAAAAACCCCATAAATGAATTCTCGTCATTTGTAAATGCGGAAACTTTTGCGTAAAACGATCAATATGTGCCAATTGTGGATTTTTTTTAACATAAATATGTAGAAGAATATATATCGGCCAAGACTGATGAATAAATTAGTTTTTTTATATATTTTTTTGGATATGTATTATAGCAAAAAGTAAGAAATATTGTTTTTTTTTTTGCAAAATTGTAGCTCTTTGTTTATATCGGTGATCAGAAGTGACGCAGAGGTGATCAAATACCACCAAAAGAAAGCTCTATTTGTTGGAAAAAAAGGACATCAATTTAGTTTGGGTGCAATGTCGCACAACTGCGCAATTGTCAGTTAAAGCGACGCAGTGCCGAATCACAAGAAGTGCTCTGGTCCTAAAGGGGGAAATCCTTCAGGGGCTGAAGGGGTTACTACACCACCTCAAGTGTACTATATACCGTACACCCCCGAATGCGTTCGACTCAAACCGGGGGCTTATCCCTAGTCCTTTCTGCACTTGATCATGTGACATAGGGAAGGGCCACTGTGCTTGGTGTTGACCCTTAGTATCTTTCCTGTGTAGCTCTGCAGGGAAGACTAAGGCTGAAGTTACACTGGCATTGAAAGCAGATGTTTGAGGGCTGTTTTTAACACTCCTAAAATGCCTATGCAAAGGATACTATGGACAGCACACAGTTTTGTACAAAAACATGAAGCTTCAGCGTCACGTTGCTTCACTTGAAAATTGAAGCTTCATGTCAAGTCTGGAGGAGTTTGAAGCCTTTCAACCCCTCCCATTCAAGTCTATGGTAACGTTCCACATGCACACTGGCAGAAGTTTGCAGCACAATAAAATGAGGTTTTTTAAAAAAAAAATGATAGAGGGGAGTGTCCTGCAGTCATTTCCTTCTATGCACTTCCTGTTTGTGCTGCTTGAAAATGGCTGACATCAACTTCCGAGGGTAGGTGTGTAAATCATGATACAGGGCATGAAAGTGCCCTTTAGAATATCTCTGAGAGACAATTGGATGTACCCAATAGCGCCTGGATGCCCTTCTCCTCTTTCTCTGCTCTGCCAATTGCTCATACATCAGCATCATCTGCAGCAGGCCAAAAATGACATAAAGCATAGTAAAGGAATCCATGCTGCTGCCTTCCCTGCTAATGGAGTATGCACAGAAAACATTCACCATGACAAGCCACACCTCAAATAGTTTGTTTCCAGTAATGTCACTTCCCTTAAAAAAAAATAAAAAAAAATAGGCATTTGTGGAAAGGTTTTAACATGCCTTAATGCTCATCATAGCGCATAGGAAGTTTGGGGAGCTTTTTTAAAGTATCATATTATACAAAGTATTTAAAAAAAATAGTCAAGTGGGAACAAGCCCTTACAGGGCCAATGTACCACCTTGGACTGTACACTACCAACCCCCTTCCAACCTAAAACCACTTAGGAAACTTAAAGGAGTTCTATAGTCACACCATAGACTTTCATTGTATAACATTATTGCAATAGGAATACAAACAATAGTTTACATTCCAATATAGGATTACTTGAAAAATCTCCTTTTATGGTGTGAGTTCTGCCTGTCTGTTGGCTGTCTCTTTCCACAAATTCCTGGGTTCCCTGCATGCTTTGTAGCTTTTCCTCCACTGCTTACAAGTGGTGGCTGGTGAAGTTTTAGGATGGGGGCGCCAGACCCACCCTTCCTTTTTGACCCCTCTCACTTCCCATAATCCCCACCCCTTATTGAATCCACCCACTCCATCCCCTGTATTCCACCTATTGTGTCAGGAGTATACAGCCCAGCATCACAGGACAGGGTATACAGCCCAGAATCAGAGATATGATATACAGCCAGCATCACAGATAGAGTATACAGACAGCATCACAGATAGGGTATACAGCTACCATCACAGATACAGTATACAGTACCATCACAGAAACAATATACAGCTACCATAACAGATACAGTATACAGCTACCATCACAGATACAGTATACAGCTACCATAACAGATACAGTATACAGCTACCATCACAGATACAGTATACAGCTACCATCACAGATACAGTATACAGCTTATATCACAGATACAGTATACAGCTTATATCACAAATAGGGTATAGAGTACCCCCCCTTTCCGCGGCTCTGACAGCAAACCTCTCACCCACAAATCACCCCCCTACCGTGGGAGTCTCAACTCTGACAACAAACCTGTCACCCACAAATCACCCCCCCCTGCCGCGGTGGTCATGGCTCTGACAGCAAAGCCCCTACCCCCCCAGGTCTGGCACTTATGGGGTTGTGGAGAGAGAGGATCCTCCACTCTCCTCCACAGTGCAGGCACGCCGGGCAGCAGCGGCGGTGGATGGAGATGTCCACTCCGCATGCGTCCTCCTTCCTTCCTCTTACCAAAGTGCCACTAGGCATCCAATAGGATTGCCTGGTGCTTTGGCCAATTGGGAGAGAGGTCTCACGACCTGCCTCCCGATTGGTGGGGAGGAATTGTAGTGTGAAAATAGCAAAAATGTATTCACTATCATTACATAATTGGGTGGGATATGGGCCCACTCTCTGCGCCCGGAGCCCACCCTTTTTTGAAGCCTATTAGAGCCCCTGGCTCTAATCAGGTGCTTCAAAATAAACCACCTCCTCCTGCCAACGCCATAGGGATCCATGCTTCCGACGTCCTGAAAGGGCCAGGTGCATGGATAGGAGGGTGGTGGCAGAGATGGGGGGGTGGCACCCGTGTGCCCTCTATGCACGGGTTGCCACTGCTGCTTACTATAAATTTCTAAGGACTACATATCCCATGGTACCGTACTGCCTGCAAGCAGTGAATCCTGTACTGATTCCACCTAATGAAGCTCATACTTTCACCTCTGTAGTTCAAAAAGCAGCCTCAATGAATTATGTGACATAGCAGGGCCTATTCACATGTCATAATACTGTAAATACGTGTCACAGAATTTAAGACTGTAAATGTGTGGGGACCTTCACAAAGTAAGTTACAAACTTTAAGATCATTTAGAATAATAGGAGTAGGCTAGAAATAACTGAAGTACAATGTGTAAATGAATATATAATTTTACATTTATGACCATAAATAATCTTTAATAAACATAAAATATTAAATGAATTAACAACAAAGCAATGATTAAAAAGCCTTTTTAAAATGGCTGCAGTACTTTATTTAGGGTTAAAATAAATACAATTTAAAATGTAAACTTAGCATTACTTGTCCACTCACATAAAGTACAAAATGCTGATTAGGAAAGGGAAGAGAGGGTATTAAGTTAATTGAAGAGATCCAGACAATCTGCTGAAGAGAGAAAGGCATCCACGGGCATTAAACAGTCCACAGACCTTAGGCTTCATACACACGGGCGTATGGAAAAAAATAATCAAAACGTTGGGGCCGATGTCAGGGAAAAAATCTGTGTTTTTTCCGGCATTTTGCATCGGCGTTAATGAGCGTTAGTGAGCGTTGGCGTCAATAGGCGTTTTTTTTTTAAAAACACGCTAAACTGCTATTTTTTAAACTGAAACCGCCTGCGTCAACGCCGGTTTATGCCGGTACGGCGTTAGTGAGCGTTTTGCCGGTTTAGCCTCAAAAACGCCAAAATGCTACAGCCTCGGAACGCGCTGGTCCCGCGTTTATTTTCAGCTCAATAACGCAGACGCCCTCTACTGCACAAAAACGTCTGCATTTTTAGAGGGCCATTGAATAACTTGGAGAGCTGAAAAAAACGTCCAAAAACGTGGCTTTAAAAAACGCCCGTGTGTATGAGGCCTTAATGAAATGAACTCAGACTGTTGCAGGTATCGTCCTTTAGCTTATCAACACCAGAATGTTCCTTCACTCAGCATCAGCCAATCCGTGACAACACTCTGTACACAATAGATGACCTTACGACATAAAAGATTGGTGAAAGCAGCAGTATCTGACCCAAAGAAGACTCTACCTGTAATATATTAATAGCAGAGGGAACCAAAATTATTGAAGTAAAAGCAGAAGAAGGGGAAGGTAGGCAGCCCCATAGGGTCATGGTATAGCTGCTAAGGTTCTAGTATACTCTGTCCAAGTGTTATATTCATATACTGTAAGTCAGGAAGAAATGTTTGAGAGACCCTGGAATTCATATGGTTATTCAAATTATCAAATGTAGGAAGTTTTTAAAGAGGCTTCCTAGCTTGGGGATGCAGCTCTCAAAACAAACATGCCGCCCCCAATGGGTGCCAGAGAATGACTCTAAGTGTAAACATACACAAATGGGCACCAGACCATAAGACTCCATGAAGGTTTTAATAGTTTACAATTCATCAACCATTCAACACGCTTCAGGGGCAATAAACTTCCCTTCATTAAGGCATGCAACAGATGAGTGAAGAACTAAAAATGAAAGCACCAAATTAAAACCTGAGGGGTCTTTCTTAGGAATCTATATTAACTCTTTTAGAAACTCCAGACATCCACTGTAAGCAGCAAAACTGCTCATCTTGAGATGTTCTAAAGCTACAAAACAAACAGCCATACACCGTTGTACACCACTTAGATTTAGGATTTAGACTTCCTCCAAAAACCCATCTAGACCTAGATACTGTATGTATCAAATCAAAATTCATCATATGTGATACACGAGATGAAACCCTTTGTTCCTGTTTTCTCACTCAGGATTGTTTATTAGATGAGGAAACCAGTAGCTATAAGGAAGCAAGGTGAATGATAGTATGGACATTAGACCTACTCAACTGATAACTCATGTTCCTGTAGTAAGTGGCAGTGCATTTTTTTATGCTCTACTGGAGCCTACTCTTTTGGAATTTCTTTCCCCTTCAGTGTGAACAGTTGACATTTTTCCAATCAATCCGACAAAGCCTACAGTTTTTTTCATGCTTTTACAATACAAAGAACGTTTCTATGAAGTTTCTCGGTCTTTTCCAGCAAACAGAATCTAGCACAACAAAATTGTTATTTTTATCTCCTCTTTTGTGTGCTCTCTCAATAGGGACTCTCCGCTTAATGATGTTAACCCTGATGACACATCTATTTCAGTACAATGCTGTCCCTTCCATTTAGTCCAGGCTTTGTGTCAGGAATGTCAGATCCCAGGTAATGTGTGCTCTTCAAATCTCCTAAATGTAGCCCTGGATTTCAAAGCATAATTGTCAAAAAAAGAAAGAATATATTTTTTCTGCTTTTAATAATCTATGCATTAAAAGTGTAATGCTCACCTGGTTAACTGAAATGATTAGAAGCAAACTCTTACTCTCTGCTATTTAAGTGAACTTTTCTTGAGGAAAACATGGAAGCTGCCAATGCTGACCTTCTGAAGAAAATGTCACTTTTTCTCCAGTTTCAAGCAGGCAGAGCAAGGAATGAGGATCACTGTGTCATTTTTTCCTCTGCAGATTAGAGCACTATTCCTTAGTAAATGACAACTGCCTGCCACAACTAAAAACAAATCTGCCAATCAATCAGCTATCTAGGAAACACTGCAACTCTGCTAAAGTCACAAAATCCACGCAGTGCATCTTTTAATCAAAGCTCAATGTAATTCCTTGCAGACTTCTCACACTGTTTTAGGGTTGCATTGCATCTTCTTCCACAGGGCCATTCTTTTTTATGAAGCAGGGTATACATTTTATCTCAGTTGCCTCCCTCGGCACTGTGTGAGCACTGGCAGGAATGTCTGAACCAGTGTGGGTAAGTTTTTAAGCAGCAAGGCACCAGGTCTGTGACTGGCTGCTAAAGTGTAAATGTCAGTTGTAAAATCTTTCTTAAATGTTTACAGGACTAAAATGAGGCCACGTAATGGTGCATGCACATACCTTTGACACCTTCAGTCCCAAAGACTTTACCCATTATTTCCCTCCCCGTTCACATTTTTTTTAAAAGATGTGGAGGTGTGTCAGTTTGTACCTTTACAATTTTTAGCCTTGGTAGCCTACCCTAGTACACCACTAGTACCTCCTTTGAGTTCCCCTGGCCATCTTCAAAACCTGCCTACCTCTGCAACAGCACAACACTGCAGGAGTGATTGATTATCTGTCGATTACAGAGAGCAAAAGAGAAATATACATGTAGAGCCCCCATAGTGAATAGGTGCTTAGGTGACAGATTTTTTCTACGAGAGGCAATTTTAGTCAGGCCTAACTGTTGTGCAGGCCTGAATGTTTTGATTTGGGCAGGGGAGTGGCCCAGGAAGAGCTGGAGACTGCAGGAAGGAACACCCCTTGGTTAGCCCCCCCTTTGGGTACAGAAGGTTCTGGAAAAGGGGATGGAAGAGGAAGCGGGACTTTTTGAGGTATGTTAAGGAGCCCTGACCAATCCCCAACCTGGATTGGCAGGGGGCAGGCCTCCTTAAATACTGTGGTCTGCCCAGCTAGGGACCTATTCAGTGACTCTGGGTGGAAGGAAATGTGTGATTGCGGGCAGAGTGACAGATGGACCACATCAATCAGCCACCCCTAAGGGTGCATTTGGCTACATACATATGAGGCAAAGGGATTTTGTTTCATTATGCTACTGTTTTTAAGCACCCTGGAAACTCTGTAAATATGTAGGTGCTCTAATAGACTAATTCTAGCTATTATAGTACTGTTGAGAGCTGTTTTTTTCACAACTTCCTACTAATCAGTAAGATTATTCATCACACTGATGGGCCACACTTTCAAACCTCATATCCTGATTAGTGTTGAGCGAACCCGGACTGTAACGTTCGGGTCCGTACCGAACTTTTGGGTGTCCGTGGCACGGACCCGGACCCGGACATTTCAAAAATCGTTCGGGTTCGGTCCGGGGTTCTGCTATTTTACTCCACGTGTTGAGAAGCTGCAGGGCAGCCAATCAACAAGCGTTTCACTGGTTTGCCCTTAGAAGCCATCAGAGCCATGCCTACTAATGGCATGGCTGTGATTGGCCGGTGCATCATGTGACCCAGCCTCTTTATAAGCTGGAGTCACAGTGCTGCAGTCACATGCTCCTTGGGTTAGTGTAGGGAAAGGTAGCTGACGGCGTGAGGGACAGATTTTAGCCATTTTAAGACCTGATCCTGCATCCTGAGATCGATTACTTTACTACTGCTGTCTGTGCTGTTGCTCTGAGGACAGATAGCAGAAATTAGAGATTT
>BLSH010102277.1:2101478-2114354 GCA_018402905.1 Glandirana rugosa
AAAAAAATAAACCACATTTGTTGAACTATATACTCTACGGATTGAACTGAACTGAAGGAGGGAAGAAGGTCGGAGGTTGGACCTCCGTCGGGGGGGAAGAGGCCCCGGGGGAAGGGTTCGATGTGTATCATCGAGAAGTCGTGAGAGGTAGAAGGATGACTGAGGGGACGACCGGTCCAAGGTGTTATAAATACCCGACCAAGTCGGTGGAACGGTCCGGAGGTCGGACCCCTAATCGGTCTAAGGGTATTTATAAGTCTAGGGACGCGGATATGGGATCGGGTGATTGAAGTCAGATTCAGGCCAGACTGGAAGTCCCTGCAGACCAGTCCTCTATTGACCCCCCCCCCCGGGTCTTGAGGTATCATGGAAACTTCTAGAAGTTAGTGGGCTAGGGTATAGGCGCAGGGATCTGAATATTTATGGGAATCTGGCTAATCCCCAGGCTGGAGGCCTGGCAAGGTGGCTGAACCAGCCCATAAATATTGTGGAACCTGGCCAGCAGGGGAGTCAGTAGGAAGATGGAGAGTGCTGAAGAGCTACTATGTGTAGCTTGGGAAGGGGGCCCCGGAGAAGGGGGGGCTGCCTCCAGGTTGGAGGCTGGAAGAAGGGAGGAAGTCAAGTCAAGTTAGGCATCTCATATATCAAGTTGTTTACACCAAATAAAAAAAAAACACAAAAACAAGGCCATGGACTGGTTACTGACTTTGGATACAAGTTGGAAAATGCCTTGCTCATAACTCCTCTGGCTGTTTGCTGTTTCCAGGTATCCCTCCTTTGGCATGTGGTGGTAGATCCCGTCGTTTGTTTGTCTGTAGACCTTTGCTGATATTGCTGTCTACCCTGGATCAAAATATGGAGACGGTATAATGCAGACTGAAAAGCAGCATGTTCTGCTGTGAAATAGGGGAAAAGCCACCGGTACCTCCCTCCTCCCCCCTTTTTGCTCCCACCACAGTGGCAAAGCTTACCTCTGATCAGTTGATTTGAACATACAGCAAGGTCAGTATCTGCATGGATGTTTAGGGCTATACCTTGGGCCTTTTGGTCTTTGGTCTTTGGTCCTCCCCCCATTCTGTTGTGGGATATTGTCTCCCCATGCTGCCTATGTTCAGTTTAATATATATATATATATATATTTTGTTTTTTGTTTTTCTGTATATTTATATTTTAAAGGGTATTGGTTTTTGTTTTCAAGCTAGAACCTGAAATACCCCCACATCATTTGGGTAGGTATCATCTACACATTATGCATTTTGGATAAGATCCCCATGCAATCCAAGGATTAGGTATGTGATGGTCTGTTACTTGTTCCGTTTTTTTTTCTTACCCCCTCCCCTTCCCTATCCCAAATCACCTCTCAGTGCTCCCTAGGGGTTGGGCTCCTAGGTCCAACTGCAACACTTGTGTGATTATCTCTTTTGTCCCAGATAAAGTACATCTAGGTACACGAGTTGCATTCTGCTACAAGCCCCCGATGAAAGGCTTGAACCTGAAACGCGTTGAGCTCTCTTCCTCTTTCGTAGGATTGCAGAATGATGAGAAAGAACTTACACGCAGATGTGTGTGAGCCGGCTGTATCCGAATGGCTTATGTTTTTAACAGGATATATCTACATGATAATTGGTTTATTTTGTCATATTTACAAATGTGGATTTGATACATACTAAGATGTGATATTGTACATTTTTGGTTCCTGCACCTTTAAAGTCCCACCCATAAGTTTTTTCATTTTGGTACAAGTTGGAAAATGTGTGTTGCCTGGCTGTGCAGACTATAGGAGGACCCAAAACACATATTATTATGAACACTTTACAGAATGGTTAGATATTGAATGGGCATTTTTGGGGTTAAAGTAAAAATATAACTGGCATATAGCAGGGGAAGTAGAGAGAGGAATGACTAACACATAGCTGAAGAGCACCTAACACATAGTCAAAGGAAGACTGACACAGGGTAAAAGGATGACTGGCATGTAGAAGGTGAGTGACACATAGGGTCTGAGCTTTACATTCAAGGAGAGCCTGGACATGTGGCCTCCTATAATCACAGAGCCCTCTCTGCTGCAATAAGCAGATATCTCCTTAAAATACTGCAGGCTACTTCCAGTTCCGGCGCCTGATGTGAAGGAGGTGAGCAGAGACAGCTCCCACCACACTCTCCCCAAATACCTGCTCTAAAGCCGTGCTTTGATTCTGGGACGACCCCCCTCTCCTCCTAACAGTGGGTGAGACATCCATGGACTGCTTTGTTGAGCGGACATACGCCCTCTTCTCTCCGCTCCCGGGATCGGGAGAAGCAGCTGCCCGCTCGTCCAATATGGCGGCCGCACCATGCGCTCGTTGGAAGCCGTTTGGTCGGAGGCTGTTCGCTCGGAAACCGGTCGGTCAGAAGCCGTTCAGCCAGAAGCCGCTCAGCCAGCAGCCGCTCACTTGGGAGGAGCTCATTCCCCAACACAGCCAGCCACGAGTTCTGAAGCCTTAGACTCCACTGCCCATGCAAGTATAGCACAAACAGTGGTTGCCCTCCTAGCCCCCACCCTCATGGCTACAGTAGATGCGGCAGTACAGAAAGGGCTGGAGCAGCTCCACCTGGAACTACAGGCACAATCTCAGCGCTTATCACAAACTGAGGAAAGGATACCTACCCTTGAAAGATGAAGCTACTGCCACTGCTGCCACTGTCGCGCGCCTGACCACATCACATAGAGACATTTGGAATAAATTGGATGATTTAGAAAATCGTTCACGGAGGAACAATATGAGAATTATCGGACTGCCAGAATCCGTACCTAACGGTCAACTAATAAATATCTGCTCTAAAATCATCCCTGAACAACTGGGTCTACGCATCCCATGTACAGTTGAATGGGCCCATCGCATTGGTCAATCTACCGAAAGTCGCACCAAGCCTCGTCCTGTTATTGTCAGGTACCTCAACTATACAGACAAAAATGCCATTATGCAAAAATTCCGCAAATCCCGTTCATTAACCTTTGAAGGGGAGAAACTACTACTCTTCACAGACTATTCAATAGAGGTGTTGAAACAGCGAAAAGCCTTTTCGGAGGTATGTACCACTCTCTACGACCAACAAATTAGATTTGCCTTGGCCTACCCAGCCACTCTTCATATCCACTTGCAATCTGGGGATCACCTTACCTTCAATACCCCTGAAGAAGCTGACCGCTATATAAACGACACCTTGGCTCAGGAAATGGAACATTCCGACTCCGCAAACGAAACTCCCAAGTCTCCTCCTCACACCACTAAACCCAGGCAACAACGCTCTCCGACCAAGCCACCTTACAAGCGCAGCCGGAGGAACCCTCAAGAGGACCGACCCGTCACCCGATGAAGACACCCAACTCTGAGTTTATTTTGCCACCCGGGAGACGGAAAGTATACCATACCACTCCTTACATTCTCTCATTTGAGGCCTCTTTGACCCCCATTTCTGCCTACCCCCTACATGAGTGTGTATACTGTATATGGGTGCGTATAGACGAGCTGCACCGATGTGTGCTCTAATATAACTACTACTGAACTCCACGAGGACACATGAGGATAGTAAGATGCCTCCCCTGCACCGAGATGTCCTCTCCCTTATGCTATCCATCGTAGCTAATTCTAAATGTTATTTTCTAGTTGCCTGTTTTTTTTACCTTCTCTCTATCTCTAGCCTGTCCTTTTAAGGGCAGTTTGACAACCAGTTTGCATCTCCCCACCTGGAAAGATCATAAAACAAAGCCCCCTCATCTAGTCCACCCCACGTGTGGTGGCCCCCACCATTTCAAGTACCCACATAACCCACCCGACCCCTATGTACCCCTCTCCCCTTCCCCCATACCACACCCCACGGCCCCTCCCCCTCCATCCCTGAGTCTTGGATCCGTTCCTAGATGGGGAGAAGCGGACTGGCTTTTACTCTGTTCGGTATGATAGTTGGTTCCCATGAGGAAAAAAGTGAAGTTATCCACTATCTTTTGTTCCCCCTATTGCAGTTCCCCCCAATTCCTATCACAGGTATGCTGCTACTTCATGTTGGTCACGAACACCTATTCACCTTATGTTTTTTCAGGAAGCAAACAATGTTCCGGTGAGCACCAGATAACTGTTATTTCCACAACATCGCCCCTGCAATCATACCTAATACCATATAGCCCATACCCCTTTCGGATATGGCTGTGCAAACATCTGGGAATCACCTGAAGATTGTGTCCTGGAATGTCAAGGGACTTAGATCCCCTGGAAAGCGCATGATGGTCCTCAGACACCTAAAACGTCTACGGGCAGATGTGGCTCTCCTTCAGGAGACGCACCTGTCAACGGAAGATCTTCCCCGCCTACGCAAACTGTGGGTGGGCGAAGTTTTTGGAGCTTCGGCGACCGGCCGCAAAGCCGGAGTAGCCATTTTGATGCACAAAAACTTAAGGTACAAGATTAGCGAGGTAAAAGCTGACTCGACTGGACGCAAACTCTCATTAAGACTGACCATAGCTTCAAAAGACCTAGCCATTACCAATATTTACGCCCCAAACTCACCAGATATCCCTTTCTTCCAGGAAATGGTCTCCTGGATACTAACTACACCTGACACTCTCCACCTGGTTGGAGGTGATTTCAACTCAGTCATGTCACCAGCGGAAGACCGCTCGGGCACCCGACCACAGGAAACACAAGGGATCTACAAAGTACCACCACACTCATCACCATTAGAACAAGCAATAACCTCTATGAGCTTTGTCGACCTCTGGCACCTATCACATCCCACTGACCGTGAATATACCTTCTTTTCGCCTCCCCATCAATCTTTCTCCCGAATAGACTACTTCTTCGCTTCCCCTGCTCTGACGCCTATAACCCATAGCCCTCAGATTCTTGACACCAAAATATCTGACCATAGCCCTATAACAGTTCTACTGAGCAACCTCACACCTTCTTCCCCTCCTACCTGGCGCTTTCCATCCTACCTAGCCGACAATGACGATTTCTGCCATATGCTCCACTCGTCATGGGCAGAATATGCTGATACAAATGGCGCACACATCTCCGACCCAAATCTATTTTGGGATGCTGGTAAAGTATTCCTAAGAGGAAAAATGATCGCCTACGCTGCTCAGTACAAAAAACATACAGAACAGCAATACACGCTAGCCAGCGAAGCCCTACGGAAGGCACACCAGCAACTCTCATTGAACAGAAACACTGAGCACATACAACAATGGCAAAAGCCAAACATGATTTTGACCTCTGGGCAGAACAACAAGAAATTATTAAAGCATCCTACTCTACCCTCCATTTTCATAGATTTGGTAACAAGGCTGGGAAATTACTGGCCAAGCTATGCTCACCACTTAGACGCCCCACACATATCCCTGCTTTGAAGGATAACATGGGCAAACACACCAACTCTCCCACCGAAATCCGTAAAATTCTTACGGACTACTACACGACCTTATACTCCCCAGACCCAACAGACTGTAAGACAACCCAAGAACTCCTGACAAAGATACCCTTACCTAAGCTGGATGCAGACCAACTCGCAACCCTCAATGCGCCCATATCCGTCGAAGACATTCAAGCGACTATCAAATCCATGGCCTCTGCTAAAGCCCCAGGCCCTGATGGCCTTACAGCCAAATTTTATAAGATCATGAAAGACTTCATACCTGATACACTCAAAGACGTCTATGCTAAGATGTGGGACGGAGGCCCCTATCTCCCCTCAGGCACACAGGCTCGAATTAAGTTAATACCCAAAGAGGGTAAGGACCCCTTATGCCCAAGTTCGTATCACCCAATCTCGTTAATTAATGTAGATGTAAAGATTTTATCCAAAATAATCGCCTCGCGCTTAGCCAAACTCCTTCCATGCATCCTTCACCCAGCCCAGGCCGGCTTTGTATCGGGACGCTCCGCCACCCTGAACATCCGCAAGGTCCTCCTGGCATTGGAATATGCTAAAGCACACCCAGACCAAGACATAGCTATAATCTCGTTAGATGCTGAAAAAGCGTTCGATAATATCAGCTTCTCTTGGCTGTTCGGGGTGATAGACGTCCTTGGATTCTCAGGCCAAATCTTGCGCTTTGTCCAACAAATGTATGCATCCCCCACAGCTAGGATAGTCACCCCAGACTTTACCTCAGACGTTATCCCCCTGGCAACAGGAACCCGTCAAGGATGCCCACTGTCCCCTTTACTCTTTAATCTGGCCATCAAACCTTTATCCAGACTACTTAACTCCACCGAAGGCATCACTGGCATTACAATAGGCGACAACACCCTCCGCTCAGCACTCTTTGCGGATGACATACTTCTATTCTCTACTAACCCGCAAACAGATTTTACCAGACTTACAGACATACTTACGGCCTTTTGACTCAGCTCAGGACTCAAAGTCAACTTTGCCAAAAGTGAGGTGCTAGCACTCCAGAG
This sequence comes from Glandirana rugosa, assembly GCA_018402905.1. Taxonomy (NCBI): domain Eukaryota; kingdom Metazoa; phylum Chordata; class Amphibia; order Anura; family Ranidae; genus Glandirana; species Glandirana rugosa. Next base: position 2,107,919 of record BLSH010102277.1, read on the forward strand.
CCGACGAGCGAATGAATAGATACCTACCTCTCCCTTCACTGTAGCATCCCACCATATAACATACTTGGGTATCCATATAGGAAGGGACCCTTCTTCATTGTACTCTCTCAATTACCCGCCTCTTATTACTAAAATTGTAAAGGAGCTGGAAGCTTGGGTGACCCTTCCTCTCTCACTCTTCGGGAGATGCCACTTGTTCAAAATGGTGTCGTTTGCGCGCCTACTATACCCTATGCAAACGATACCCCTCCTGCTCAAACATTCTGATGTACAGAGAATTCACTCGGCACTAACGAATTTCTTATGGCTCTCCAAAAAGCCACGTATAGCTTTACAGAAATTGTGTCTCCCTAAGGAGGAAGGAGGGGCAAGTTTACCTAATATTAGGTTCTATAACCTTTCATGCCTACTTAGACAGGGGCTTGACTGGTTATCGGGGAACTCTAAGTATTGTAATCATATGCTCGAGGGGGCCATGACATCCCCGTACTCTCTCCCCGCTGTCCTTCATTCAAACCTGAAATCTCTACCGCCACGTCTTAAAACAAGTGTCCTCATCAGAGACACCGTCATTGCCTGGAGAGAGACTCGGAGATTAATTGGTCTTCCCTCGAGCATATCTTCTCATTTGACTATACAAGCTAACCCGATGTTTCCACCGTCAACTATATATGACACCTTTGCCAATTGGAAAACTCAAGGACTAACTAAAGCAATATCCTTATACCTCAATACGGCTGGTCAACTCAAACCCTTTCAATCTCTTGCACAAGAATACTCCCTACCTCTCTCACACCAGTTTTACTATCATCAGCTGACGGACTACCTTCGATCTTGTTACCCCCGGGCTCAGATCCCTTCCAACACTCCTTCATAGACGTGGCAATTAAGCGAAACTCCTACTCCATTTTGGAACTTTACTCCTCTCTTATTACTCACCAATCTGCCAAATACAATCTTGCTCCATTTCATAAGTGGTCATCCATTTTCAATGATATCGATTTACCGGAAAAATACTGCAAGGCTATCGCCATATCCGCAAACTTGCTATCTCAGAATCATGGCGTGAAACACAATTCAAGATCATACACAGAGCCTATTACCTGTTCCATCATGATAAAGAGAACCCCAATCAAGATCGCTGTCCATGGTGCTCTGCACTACATCCTACGCTTTTACATCGACTTTGGAGCTGCCCACACATTGAGTCATACTGGGACGCCATTTTGAAGCATATACGTTACACTAATCAGGACCAAGTTCCCAAAACTCCATTGATCTGCCTCTTTGGATATGACCATGCCACGGATCCCTCCTCAAAATCCCCAAACACTAGCCTCTCGCGATGGACTCATCTGTTTCTACTGGTTGCACGCCGAACTATTATGCAACAATGGATCCAACCTACCCCTCCTGGTCTGCAACTTGCAAAACGAGCTATGTTATCTTTTTTCCACCTCGAAAGACCTGACACCATTGCACGTAACTTTAAATCAACCACCCAATTCTTTGCGAAGTGGCGCAAATATATGGAAGTAACTTTCACTCAAGAGGAGATCCAAAAGATCATGCAACCATTCTGCTTTACAGACTGGTACCTTAAACGGAGCATCACCAACAAACTGGGTATGCTTAAAGTCCATCCTGATTCCATGCCACATTCTTCAGCACAACAAAACTGCGATCCCTTAAATGTAGTCCCTTGACGCTCCCTTATAGGGACATATCCCAGACAACGTTTTCAGCTGCAAACCGCTTCTCTTATAGGCCCTCTGTAACTATGGGTATGATATGTTATTGTTAACGCATAGCTTCCGCTCCTGGAAACTTCACACTATATTAATCCTTGTTTAGAAGTTAATTCTGCTTTAAATGCTGCTCTACCTGATTGATCTCTGGTGAATAGGCTGACCACCTACCATCCCCTACCCCATCTCCCACTCCCCCCCCCCCCCAAAAAAAAAAATAGCTACACATCCGATAGCTTGATTATGGTTAAGTATGGTTAATACTTATGTTGTTCATTAATTCTATATACTATGTGATACTCTGTCGAACGATGTTTGTATGCATTCTTATATCTCTGATGTTATTATCTAAAACTCCCAATAAAAATATTTTCAAAAGAAAAAATAAAAATACTGCAGGCTCAGTGTCATTTCCCTAGTGAGATGTCTGTGTAGTTTGTTGCTGCTACCACTAAATGCCCCCACCTGCCCTTATTGCATATCAGGTGCCATCCTGGGGAAGTCTGTGTCACAATTGGCCACCAAACTCCTCTGAAATTTGGGCAGCCATTTTAGGACAGATGAGTGATATACAGTATATTAGGCTGACCAGACCTTCCCTGTTTACAGGGACAGTCACTAATTTTAGGCTGTCCCTGAAAAAAGCATCAGTATGTGTGCTCCTATTTTTAAAAATGGATTCCCTAGCCTGGCTGCCCTATGGCTGTAACAAAGTGACAGCAGGATCTGCCCTCCAGCAATCCAGCACCATTGGTTTGCTAGGGTTCCAGGAGCTGCAAGCAATGCCACTAGACTGCACGTTGCAGATCCAGCTGTCACTAAGTTACAGTCATGAGTCATGCACAGCTACTATGGACCCATGTCCAGTCAACACTGTGGTGATCCATAATTGAACCCTGCTTTGCATTTCTCTCAGTTCCCCAGAACACCTAGCTTGAATCATTTCACTAATCTTTGTCAGAACAGAAGACCAGCATGGCTCCCGGCACACAGTGATATCCTCCCAGGCAAGTTTTGAGTCATTTGATCATGGCTGAAAACTCAACAGGGTACCGGTAACCATGCTGGTCATGAGTAGCTGGGCTGAGTGTTCCCAGGTGGATTCCCACATTGCAATTGAGGTGTATAAGACATATGAAAAGGATGTTGGAAAACTTGGACTTGGACTGCCTTCTACTGCTAATTGTTTAGAAACTCATTCCTGCATTTAGGGCTACTACCTCACCGGTATTTCACTGACCAGTTCAGTAAAATCAGCCTTCAACCTTAAGTTTGCAACGTGTTGAGAAGCTTGTTGATTTTTAAATGCTTTCACACACTGCCAGAGTTTAGATACAATATATATGCAATCTCATGACCACCTTTATTACATTCAAATCTCTGTTTTTCACAGTGCCCCCAGTAGGCAATAGGACAGATGTCAGTACCCTTTAGACCCCTCCTCGAGAGCCAAAAAAGGCCCCTTAGATCAGGACATCCCAGAAAGTCACCTCCCATCCCATTAACATGGATGCCAAAGAAATCCTCCTTAAATTGACACCACCAATGCAACAGCATTACTGCCTCCCTCCTTCCTCCACCCAAACGCAAATGGTACCAGCAGCAGTGGCGGCTAGTGGTCAATATTTGGGGGGGCAAACAAACCTGGCCAACTCACTCGCACTCACTGCTCCCCCCTCGTGGCTCTTGAGCGATTGATCAAATTGGCGATCCACTCACACAACACCTCCTCCCATGGCTCTCGATTGATTGATCAAAGCGGAAATCCACTTGCACTACAACCCTCCCCCCTGGCGCTCAATAGACGGCCATCCGCTTGCACTACACCCACCCGATCCATGGTCTTACCTTATGCTGCAGTAGAGGTGCGGGGAGGAGGATGAGGTGGTGGTGTTGGTGCACTGCTGAATCCGGGGTAAGGCTCCTGAAAGAGGCTGTTGCTGTCGGGGCCATTGCTTCTCCTCCCAGCTAAACAGGAGGTGGGTCTTGAGATCCGATTGGCTGGGAGTCCGAAGACTCCCAGCCAATCAGGTCTCAGGACCAGCTTCCTGATTGGCTGGGAGGAGAAGCAGGAAGACATTAGCGAATATTAATGTCACACAAGTGGGTGGGCTACCTTTTTGAAGCCAATTAGAGCCTCTGGCTTAAAAAAAAACCCACACTGTAATCCATGCGTCCAGCGCCCTGCATGGAGTTTAGAGGCCGGATGCATGGATTGGCGGGGCAGTGCCCCTGCACCCCTAATGGACTGGCTGCCACTGCCCAGCAGCATTTTTTCCTTCCGTTGACACTACTGAGGGACAATCCTCCAACTTATGGAGGGGCACTTCTTCCCTCGCCACAGCTAGATTCATATTTTGCACTGCTATTAAACTCTAAATTTTTCTGTGGATTACCCAACCATTGGAACAATTTCGGCACATGCCTCAACCATTAAATACATTTTGACAATTTTTTTTCTCATGCCTTCAAACCATCCATCCCAAACATGCATGCTTATCTTGGTGCCTCTTAAAAGCTGTTTAATTTGTCTTATTCTTAAATGTCTGCCTGTGCCTGTTCCAAACGTTTGTGACCAATTGTTTGAGGATGTGATAAAAATGGGGTATGATTTTGTGGGTGTGGCTAAAAAAGGGATGTGATTTCTTTGTGGGCGTGGTAATAAGAGAGGTTGATGACCTAATCCGGTAAAGGAAAGGAAAGTATGCATTTTTAATACTTCACTTTTTTTTTACGCTTTTTTTTTTATAACCATTCGGCTTCTATTGACTTCAGTGGAGTTTGGATTTGTCACCTAACCTTTAGTTCAATTCACCAAACGCCCATCAAACCAAACACAGGCACATTTGGCTCATACCTGGTTATTGGCAATGGGGATTTTGGTGATGACACTTTAGTGGTATAGGCTAGCCTGGCTCTGTCATGCTAAAATCGTCACGCCCCTGTCCCCTGTAGGGCGTAGATATAGGTCATCATGTTTGTGTCTTCTTGTGTTGGCCCTAAAAGTTTGGGACATTCAGTCCTTGGTCTGGGTCATGGAAAGCTCCAGCTGGACTGGTGGGAAGGCCATGCTGTGGTCCTGGGGCTTGAGTTCCCTCAAGAATCAGAAGTAAGAAAAAAATTCTGACTTTTGCAAAATTATTCCGGATAACCTTGAGCTGAAGTATGTAGGTGCAGTAAGTAATATCTGTTTTGTAGAAGTCTGATCACATGAAGTGAACGGGCTGTGTTTGGAAAAGGGGCAGCTTGTTATGCAGTGCTGCAGCATGGAGTGTTGCAGAGGTACCCTGGGTAGTGGTTTGGAGCTACTGGGAAAAGAGAGGCCTCTCATGCATAAAGTTTCCCTGAAATAGTATTAAAGTTCTGCAGAGGTTATATAAAGACTTCTTTTATTTATTATACTAACCTACTCTGTTCAATAGTATTACAAAAAGTTAACCTCCTCTTCTGGGGTCGCCCGACAGCACTTTTAGCTCCTTCTCCTCAGTGTCTGCTATCATAGCAAACCACTTGTTATGGGATAAGCACATTGGCCTTCTCCTGAGCTGGGCTGTGTGCGTCCATAGACATACACAGCATGGCTCGGCCCAGCCCCCTGCTGTCTGCTCACAGAATTTATTTGACAACAGCAGGAACCAATGGCATTAATGTGTAGCAATGTTTTGGCTTTAAAATCACTTTAAGAATTTAGGTTTCTGACCTCACTTAATTGCCCGAAAAGGAAGATAGCCCTAAAGCAGACCTGGTTTAACAGCCTGCTGGAAGCGGTGGTTACATAAAATGTAATAAATGTAATTTTATAAATAAAAACGCCTAACACCTGAACAAGAACCTTCATGGCAGGATCAGCAGGTTTTATTTAGCAACAGATTTAAAACGGATGAAAGCAACATTTGAAACAACATTAATACGTTAGTACTGTACCAGTGTACCTAAGATGTTTGTGATTAGGTTTAGCACTACTTTAAAGGTATGTGCAGGAAAAACTTTTTTCTCTAATCAGTTTAAATTAACCACTTCGCATCCGAGCCATTTCTGGCACTCCTCTCCTACATGTATAAATCATCATTTTTTTGCTAGAAAATTACTCAGAACCCCCAAACATTATATATGGTTTTTTAGCAAAGATTCTAGGGAATAAAATGGAGGTTGTTGCAACTTTTTATGTCATGCGGTATTTGCACAGCGATTTTTCGAACGCGTTTTTTTTGGAAAAAAAACAGTTTCATGAATTAAAAAAAAACAAAACAGTAAAGTTAGCCCAATTTTTTTTCATAATGTGAAAGATGATGTTATGCCGAGTAAATAGATACCCAACATGTCACATTTTAAAATTGCGCAAACTCGGGGAATGGCGCCGAACTTTGGTACTTAAAAATCTCCATAGGCGCTGCTTTAAAAATTTTTACAGGTTAGGTTTTTTGAGTTACAGAGGAGGTCTTGGGCTAGAATTATTGCTCTCACTCTAACGCACGCGGCGATACCTCACATGTGTGGTTTGGACGCCGTTTACATATGTGGGCGCGACTTGCGTATGCGTTCGCTTTTGTGCGCGAGCTCGCGGGGACGGGACGCTTTAAATTTTTTTTTTTTTTTTATTTCTTATTTTACTTTTATTTTTTTTTATTTTGACACTTTCACTTTATTTTTATTTTTTTGATCACTTTTATTCCTATTACAAGGAATGT
>BLSH010102277.1:2125063-2178684 GCA_018402905.1 Glandirana rugosa
GTGAGTTCGTCCGCGCGAGGACTCAGCACCGAGGCACACAGGTAAGCGTGTACCTCGGTGACGAGCCGGAGCGGGGGAATTGGCGAATTGTTGGCGAGATATCTGTTTACTGCAGATGTCTCGCCAACGAATTAAGACCCTCCTGCAGATAACTGCAGGAGGGTCTTAGCGCCAAGGGCGCGCGGGGGACCCCGCGCGTGTGCCCTTGTAGGCACTGGCGGCGCGCGGGAACCGCGATTCTGGGAGGACGTCAATAGACGTCCTCCCAGAATTAAGCAACCGCTCTGTAGACGTCATTTGTCTATAGAGCGGTTGTTAAGCGGTTAAGGGGGCGAGGCCGAGCAGTGGCTCCATGTGCGAATGGACACACGGAGCCACGACTCAGGAGCGCGCCTGCTTGAGTGCTCCCACAGCAAGCTGCTTGCTATGGGGACATTCGGCAGGAGGGAGGGGCCCGGAGCACCCCTGCGAGTGACCTGAGAAGAGGAGGATCCAGGCTGCTCTGTGCAAAACTACTGTACAGAGCAGGTAAGTATGACATGTTTGTTATTTTAATGTAAAAAAAAAGGGTTTAGTAACCCTTTAAGCTCAGTGTACAAGGTAGCCTGCACTGGAGCTCTCCGATGCTGGAGAAGCCATGGAATTGCAGTAGAGCAACCTCAGTGTGGCAGATATGTGTGATCATTTCCATTTAACAGAATATAGCTGCAAGAGAGTCCTGGAACAATGGTGGGAGTCACCAGCTAGGTGAATCACTTGCGGACATATGCAGAAGGGAAGAAAAATCAAAGGGCAAGCCAGGATTGGCAAACATAAGAGAATGAAAGGTCAGGTGCTAGGTAGTTAGAGTCATCAAGGTAACAGGAAATCAGTTTAGTAGTTACTGTCAACAACAAAGCAGGTCATAATCTGCTGGGTCAGATCACGGTGGTGCAGAGATACAGTAGGTGAAGAATCAGCACCTTGTATACATAGGAACATATTTAAAAAGCATTCTCATCAGAGGAGCACAGTGCCTGTCATTGATGGCTTCCTGTTGAATATATTATTTCCCTGGATTTGTCCTACCTCAGCATTTCCTGATTCTAGACCCAAGATAACCATTTAGAGAACCATGTTAGAAAAGTGTTGAAATCTCTTATAGCTATATTTGTTCTGGGTCTGGGACTTTCTGGCAGTCTGGCTTCTTTATTGAGGAGTCAGCAAAGGCAGCTCCCATAATTCTGTAATGAGATGTGTACTTTAATACACTTATATACATGCTTGGCAATCCCTGTCACACAAGCTTATGTCATATGTACTGTATATCCCAGAACACGTTTGGCATGTGCCCAGAATCAGCTGTAACCACTTTATTAATTGCTTTCGGGCCTTTACATTTTTATGTATGGATATAAAAGAGATCAATGTAAAAAAAATCATCAGATGGTGTTAATATTTTTCAAAGCATGTTTCTATGTAAAGTTTGTAATTATATATAAGGTCATTGAGGGCAGCCATATTTGTGTGTATACATGCGTCTTGCTTTGCAGCTTCAGATCTGCCCAGTAGTAGACAATATTATGCTTCTGTGGGTCCGCTTGTGGACGCCAAAGAGGCTTTGTGCAAGGAACAGTTTCATCCAATGGCGAAATCCCTTTCATGCAAGACTTTGGTTAAAAGCTAGTTATCAGCTACAATGCAAGTTACTGCTACATCTCACATTTATATGAAAGTTGTGATGATCGAAATTCATGAGCTACTTCTGCTGATCCTTTCTGAAAATGCTAGCTGCCTGTCTGTCATGCTTATGTTATATGGTCACACTGATTCCTCTGAGTGTCAACTGGCAGCCTGCATATTCCTTTTAGGACAAATACATAACAAATTCACATGTTCTTATGTTATTTAAAGCGGAGCTCCAGGCTCCTTCAGGAAAAAATGAAAAGTCAGCAGCTACAAATACTGTAATACTGTAGCTGCTGACTTTTAATATTAGGACACTTACCTGTCCATGACTCCAGCAGTGTCTTCAGCCGAGCCGATTTTCAATCTTGGGTAATTCCACCGCAATCTCGGGGTAAGGGAAAAATAAAAAAAAAAGCAAACAATAAAAACCCCAGTGGTAATCAAATACCACCAAAAAAAAGCTCTATTTGTGGGAAGAAAATTATAAAAATGTAGTTTGAGTTCAGTGTTGCATGACCGCGCAATTGTCATTCAAATTGTGACAGCGCTGAAAGCTGAAAATTGTCCTGGGCAGGAAGGGGGGAAAGTGCCCAGTATTGAAGTGGTTAAATAACGGTAACAAAATTGGCTTTTGTGGAAATCATTTGTTACATTATTATTATTATTATTATTATTATTATTTTATGAAAGCAGAAATTTGATTGACATTTTCTGGTGTTTTGGGTCCAGGCTAGAGTTCTTTAACTATATAGCACACTTTTTTTAACAATATTGTAATTATTCAAGATTTGAAATAATCATAACAATAAAAGAACATAACTGCTGTTTAGCATGCGTGTCACACAGATCCCTTTGAAGCTGCAGTAAATAATAAATAACACCTCTAATGCCTTAATCCATCTTGTACGCAGGAGATGTTCGGTAAGCAAACGTTGGAAAAAAAAGTGTTGAAAAATGTATTCATGTTTCTAGATTATGAGATCTCATGAGCAACCTTCAACTAGAAGTTTAATTTCAATATAAGACACAAAGTTTGTGATTATATGACTGTTGTTGATTCATTCTTTGCTTTGATTGTGTATACTTTTTTTTAATCTTCCTTATATGTGTCATGTACTGTAGGTTGAGTGTTATCCTCGTTTGTCTGAAAAACACTTGCAGTCATTTGTTCTTTTTTTGTTCATGCTATAAATAATGAATAGAATGAAATATAAAATAATGGATAGGCCTGCAAGTACTGCGAGAGATGGTCCTAGAAGACAAAATAGAAATGAAAATAAAGAAGACATTCAATGAATAATACTGTAACGTGACTAAAGAATTGGAGATAGAGTATTGTAAATTAACAATTCAAATCTGATGGCGTAGTTAAAAAAAAGTTTGCCTTTGTAACTTGTGTGTTCCTCAGTGGAGCGCATGTGGTATGCTTTCTCTCCTGGCTGCTACCTGCCCCAATTACTGTACATAATCTGCTGCTTCCACACTGACATCAGCAGTGTCAACGTGAATCACTTTAACACTCAATATGAATTAAGTGGCCCCTGGACAGGGTAATATTTGGACCTCTATTCCACTACTGCTCAAGTCATGTACTTATTATATAGACAGAGAGCCAAATAGACAGGGGATAAATGCAGATGATGAGTAGCTGTTTATAATATCCTGAACTTTCCTATAAATCATAATATACAATATGCAATATGGGGTCCGATAACAAATACCTATTACCTAACATATTCTAATGCAAATGATGTCAAGAGAGAAAAAGAAGCATTCTTCAGATCTTGCTACTGGTCAGGGAAGGAAGTGCTTGAGATCCAAAGTAGGTCAATGGTTAAGGTATAATGAAATACACCTCCCACTTCTGCCCTGCCCTAGAAACGGGGCCGGTGCTACCACTAGGCGAACTAGGCAGACGTCTAGGGCGCAGCCACGGCATGTCCTAACAAGACAGCGGCATGTACAAATACGAATTCCCTGCAGCTGCTGCAGGAGGGAAATGGAGGGAATCAGTTTCTCTATATGCCACCCTCCAGGTCCTGCTGCTCAGCTGTGATGTCACGGCCCGCCGTTTCCATGCCCCCTCATCCCCCCCCCCGCATCTCTGCCAGCCTCCCTCCTCTCCCCTTCCCACCAGCTGCTGGGGATCTGAGGATGAAGAGCAGGGAAGGGGCCTGGATCAGTACCAATCACTGACTGTGTTTACTATGCCTCGGTTTCTGAATGAACGGGAAGCCTTTGTACAGAGTTGTTCCTGTTCATTCAATCTGTGCTGCTGAGGCTCCCAAGATGGAGATTGAGGGCTGTGTCCTCAATCTCCTTTCTTTGTCTCAAAGGTGAACATCAGAGGTCTGTTTAGATGCCCCATATTTTACCAAAGCCCCCCAACAGGGGTCCTAAAAAATAATAAAAAATAGAATTGTAAAAATAAATAAATATAATGTTAAACAATAATAAAAAAAATAAAATTACAAAAATAAACAACTGCTGAAACCAATGGAGTGAAGCAGGCTAAATAAAACTGTAAGATAATGAGAAACCGGTAGTTGTCATTATTCGTAATTTGGCTTAAAAAAAAAAAATGGGCTGCTCAGCCTAAAATGCCTGGGCCTATTTTTTGACCAAGTCCAGTACTGTTTCCCACTGCCACCGATTATTCCCCTACAATGTGCCATTGTTGCGCATATCACTGCCCACTGCAGGATTGGATGATTTTAGCTGGAGAAATTTAGCAGCTTCATGAGTTGTTGTTTTTAATATTTTCTACTGTTTTTAAAAATGTTGAAGTTCTATTTTTTTTTGGGGGGGGAGGGGGGTGCAATTAATTGCTCTTGCCCAGGGCACAATATAGTTTAGCACCGACCCTGCCTAGAAGTGAGCAGTATCCAAATCTAGATGACAGCAAGATGGTGTTCTTTTACCTACTCAACTGACATCTAGTATAAAGGGCTACCATAAGCACAAAAAGGGAGAAAGGACACATGACAGGGTGGACTGGAAGGTAGGAGAAGGGTTAAAAATGGGTGGGAAATGGTTTAAGGATATGACACAGGGAGAGGGGAGGATGTGGTCATTCATAGCTTAGGGAAACCTCATGGAGGAACAGACAGCACCCGTTTGGTAAATCTGTGGATAAGGATATAATTGATAGTGCATACGTTTGGGGGACTAAGGTATGGGGAGAGGATGGCAGACTCGTAGGGAATATTGTACTTTTGTCAGAGCTTCAGTGGGTCCTTGATGGTGCCAAACAAATACGATTGTTGGTAATGTTTGGACGAGTGGTTTAACCTTAGCAGTCACACATACACTATATTACAAAAAGTATTGGGACACGTGCCTTTAAACCAGTAGTTCTCAACTCCGGTCTTCGGGACCCACTAACAGGCCAGATTTTAGGTATTACCTTGGGGAGATGCAGACTAGAATACTGCAATCACTGAGCAGCAAAAGATATCACCTGTGATGCATTTCAGTTATCCTGCAAACCTGGCCTGTTAGTGGGTCCCGAGGACCGGAGTTGAGAACCACTGCTTTAAACACACATGAACTGTAATGGCATCCCAGTCTTAGTCCATAGGGTTCAATATTGATTTGGCCCACCCTTTGTAGCTATAACAGCTTCAACTCTTCTGGGAAGGCTGTCCACAAGGTTTAGGAGTGTGTCTATGGGAAGGTTTGACCATTCCTCCAGAAGCACATTTGTGAAGTCAGGCACTGATGTTGGACACGAGTGCCTGGTTCACAGTCTCCCTGCTCTAATTCATCTCAAAGGTGTTTCCATTGGGTTGAGGTCAGGACTCTGTGCAGGCCAGTCAAGTTCACCCACCCCAAACTTGCTCATCCATGTCTTTATGACCTTGCTTTGTGCACTGGTGTGCAGCCATGTTGGAAAAGGGAGGGGCCATCCCCAAACTGTTCCCACAAAGTTGGGAGCATGAAATTGTCCAAAATGTCTTGATATTCTGATGCCTTAAGAGTTCCCTTCACTGGAACTAAGGGGCCAAGCCCAACCCCTGAAAAACAACCCCACACTATAAGCCCCCATCCACCAAATGATTTGGACCAAAGCACAAAGCAAGGTCCATACAGACATGGATGAGCAAGTTTGGGTGGAGGAACTTGACTGGCCTGCACAGAGTTTTGACTTCAAACCAATAGAGCACATTTGGAATAAATTAGAGAGGAGACTGCAAGCCAGGCCTTCTTGTCCAACATCAGTACCTGACCTCACAAATGTGCTTCTGAAAGAATGGTCAAACATTCCCATAGATACACTCCTAAACCTTGTGGATAGCCTTCCCAGAAGAGTTGAAGCTGTTATAGCTACTCAATATTGAACCCTACAGACTTAAGCCTCGTACACACAATGCGATTGTTGTACGACCTCACATCCAACTTTTTGCAAAATTGGCTGTCCTTGATATAGTCTAGCGTACTGACGATAGTCAAATTATCGTTCGACAAAGCCGAACGTAGTGACGTGTTAGCAGCATATAAAGAGGAAAATTCAGGTGAATGTGAATTGTGAATTACGGACGCAGGTTTACACAACTGAACACTTCCTGGATTCTGAGCATGCGTGTTTGTACTTACAACTAAGGATGGTGTTCAGAACCAAATGTGCCCAAGCCCGTCAGGAAGTGAACCCTGCGCTGCGCCAATCACAGGCAGTGAGACATTTCCCCAATACGTGGCTGTAGCTGGCGGGCTCAGCACGTTCAGTTCCGAACAAGCCGAGCCCATCCTTACTTATAACTTTTGTTTGGCCAACTTCTGTACACACAAGCCGAAAATTGGACAATGCCTTGTTGGCAGACAAAAGTTTTCTAGTCTTCACATAATTGAAAATTGGCTGTCGAATGGTACGTACTAACGGTCAGATTTTCGGATAACAGGCTGTCGTATGACCAATAATTGTAAAAGTAAGTAAGTAAAGTATTGTATTGTGTTATCCATAGATAGTAGTAGAAAAGTAAAAATATAGGTGATACCATTTGTACTTTGAGTATGTTTTGGGTTGAACCTTTTTGGAAACGCTCAGGCTGGGTTCACACATGTGCGGTGCGAATTGAAGCTCTGTTTTCACAGATAATTGACAAAGTAGTTGTTCAGCATTTCAGGTCAGTTTTTGATCAGGATCAGGTCAGGTTTACATCAGTATCAGTTCAGGATTTTATTCTATTCACAACTGAATAACATTTGCGATTTAGAAGTGTTGCCATAGAAGTCAATTGGCCTGAATTCGCACCTGAGCCGGACTGCCCTGCTCAGAAAACTGACAGGACTCTTTTTCAATTCGCACTGAATATGCACCACAGCTGTACCGGACATATGTGAACAGGCACAATAGAAAGCAATGTTCTTTCACGTGTCATGCGAATTGGATGCAGTGTAAGCCTCATCCAATTCGCATAGGTGTGAACCCAGCCTTAAACCCCAATCAGATCTGTCCATTCTTGTGTGTTGCGTTAATGCACATAATTAACACGTATTATCTTGAGTTAAGGCAGCCAATTCATTTTGAACGGACTGCCAACACACAAGCAGACCAAAAACCGACATGCAGCATTTCTGCCAATGCAGTACCTCACAACAGATGGTATTGCATTATGCATTGTGGTGCACTATAATGCATGAGCATAGAAGCTGTGTTGCCTGCCTTGGGAGCCATTCAAAATGAATGACACAGCAGTGTGCTAAAGAACATAAGGTGTTTACATGCAATGAGCTGCAGTGCAAAAGTGTATTTAGCCCTTAGCTTCCTTCTTCGGGCACAGCATCACTGTAAAAAAGGTGCTGATAGTAAAAGGCAATAATTACAAAAGAAAGAACTATACATATACATTATACCTGTCTATACCAGCAGGTGGTGCTGTAGTATTATAGAGTATAGTACTTGTATTCTATGATATGTGAGGAAGTACCGTTTATCCTCTTTGTGTACTCGTTTGTTATTAAGGAGGAGCTGCAGTCTGCTTACATACTTTGTAATAAAAACATCTTTGCCATTCTGAAGCTTCCCTCCAAACACTTTGCATATTATTTTATATATACTGTGATTCGCTACTAGCCAAATATGTCGCAGAAATCTCCCTTCACTAAGTCTGGCTGTCGTTGCATCCATTTTAATTGTGGGCAGTAGAAGCTGCTGCCTGTTCACTTCCTGGCTTTACACAGACACGCAGAGGCACACCTTCAGCTCTGCAGCCCTGCAGCTCTCATTGGCCCTCTTATGACTGACCCCCCCTCCCTTCCTGGCAAACTCTCACGAGAGTGAAAGAGAGAGCTGTGCACGATGTCATAAGCCTAGGCTAATGATCAGAGAAGAAACAGGAAGTTGGCTGTATAAGGTATTTACTGGCAGAAAAAAATGTTTTACTATTCAAAGTTAAAACAACAAGGGCAGAAGATTTAATAAATGGAAAGTTGAAAAAATGACTGAAGGTCCGCTTTAAGTTCCTGTTTAGTTTCTGTTCATGTTCTCATGCTGTAAGACACATTATGTAATTCTCAGTGAAGAGTAAAGCATATTGCTATATCCAAGAAGCTTCCAAAGCACAATTTCAATACTCAGCTAATAGGTTATGGGTCCCAGGCACCCAGCAGTACCCCAGGCACCCAGCAGACATCCAGGCACTGGAAAGAATTCTACAGTGAGTCAGTGAGTACTGTGTGCAAGCTGCTGAGAGATGGCAAGTGATTCAGATGTGAAGTTTGCAATAGCAAAGCTGAACAATGCCATTTACCATACTAATAGGCTGTGCTAATCCATGAGCATATGCAAATAAAAATATAAATATATTAAAGTCCAGATCCGATAGATGTGAATCAGGTAGAAAAAGTTCTACAATCAATCCCAGTATTAGTCTTGAATAGGGAGAGATTGTTGCAGTAATAGTGAATAACCGCAGTGTAAGATCCGAAAACACCTTGGAAAGTGTATCACCACCAGTGTGTTTATCCACCACCAGATAAATGGGCTCCTTATCAAAAGTAGTTGACCCCTTAATTATAGGAGGTCAACTAGGCATCTGGCCTTTTAACCCAGCCAAGGTATATGGGCATACCAGGAGCCTCTTGGTATCAGTCACTGGCGGTGGTCGGACGGCCGCAGCAAGCGTACTTCTCCCTACAGGTGTATGCACTTCTGTGCAGAAGTCAGAACAAGAGGTGGAACTCCCAATGCCTAAATCAAGTTCCCCACCAGATCCTGCTGAACTGCCTGAAGTCAGAAGATCTAATAAGACTACAAAGGGGATACCACCCTGCAAGCTGTCATACACTGTCAAAACACACAGCATACTTGAATCAACATCCTGGGAAGGCATAGAAAAACTGCCAAAATGTGAAGCCAATAAATGGAGAAAGGCAGCAGAAGAAGAATTAAAGTCACTTCAGGAAAATAAAGCCTGGACACTCACAGAGCTCCCTCCTAACTGCAAAACTATAGTAAGTAAGTGGACTTTCAAAATAAAGTCAGACGCAGAAGGGAATATCCACAAATACAAAGCCAGACTAGTTGCCAAGGGTTGATCCCAGAAATTCGGTGAAGATTACGATGAAACATTCGCTCCAGATGTAAAACACTCCACTATCAGATCACTTCTTAGCATTGCAGCCGGGAAGGGCATGCAAGTGACACATCTAGACATTAAAACTGCTTTCCTATATGGAGACATTAAGGAAGATCTCTACATGGAGCAACAACCAGGATTTGAGCAAGGAGCAGTGTTAATTTCGTCAATGAAAACGTTTTCGTCAAAGATTTTGTAAGCAGCATTTTTACAGTGACGAAAACTAAACAAAAAGTACAGCACATTTTTGTCCACTGACGAAAACTATGACAAAAATCAGATCTGTTTTCATTATTGAATGAAAACAGGACGAAAATGACAAGTAGGGACGTTTTCCCTCATGAACTAGCTTCCGTTTTTTCACGGAGCTCCGCCTATTTCCGCAATCCGCTCCCAGCAAGCACTGTGGCATGATAGTCGAGAAAGACGACTGCCAGTGCCAGAGAGTGAGAGGCGAGCAGGACTGTGTGTGCAGGCCAGCCAGGCTGAGGCCTTCCGACTCTGAATCCCGAGACTACTGACTCATCCTCCTGATGAGACAACAGCGGCACCATCCGCCAGGCTCCCAGAGCAAAGCAGACACACTGAAAGAGTGAACACTGTGACTGTACAGTAATTTTGATACATTACAGCAGGCCTGAGGCCTCCCCTCCTCTCAGACCACCGTCTGTCCAGTGCACACTGTGCTCAGACCACTGGTAGTGGCATTCAGGGCACTGTGCTCAGACCACCATCCAGCAGTGCCAACACTCTGCAGCAGCAGCAGCAGCAGCATTACAGGGCTACTCAGACCACCATCCACCATCCAGCACTCCAGGACTGCAGTTCAAAGTATACCGAAAATGTCGGCTTCTGTGACTGTCACTGATAGAAAGAAAAGTGAAAATCTATGGATGTGTTTTACATTTGATCTTAAGGACAACAAGACCCTTTGTAAACCATGTGGAGTGACACACTGGTAAAAATACAACAAACTTGGGGGCGGAGCCAGCAGTCGAGGAAGATGGCCACGTGAGGAGAGAGCTCTCGGATCTCGCAGCGATTCCCAGCCTGACAAGCGACGAAAGACCCAGCAATCAGACCCTGTCCTTACTTACCAGCCAGCGTCAACCCAGCAGTCACCATGGGGAAGTGCAAACCGCTCTCCAAGCCCCATAAGCTGACCAACTACTTTGGCGCGGCGAGAGTGCGGCCTATCAAAAATGGCACAGACGGGGAGCAGCCGCGCTCTCTCTCACTATACAGCACAGCACACGGAGCGAACTCTAGAAGCAGCAACCGCTCTTCCCCTGTAACCTCACTGAGGAACAGCCCAGTGAAATCCAGGGCTAAGAAGTCATAGCAGGGGAGAGGGGCATAACTGACTCTAATGATGATACCACCATGGTGGGGCAGCCTCTGTCCGATAAAACCCTGAAAGACATGTTAGTGTCTCTGAGGGGATCTCTGCATAGAGACATGCTCTCCATGGTTAAAAGGGAGGTAGATGACGTACGGGAGAGAGTGCACCATATAGAGGACAAAATGAGTGACAGTAATGGACAGCCATGTCCGAGTCTGCACAGGGAACACCCTCTGCCATGGACGAGCTGTGCGCCCACTTGGCCGGGTTCACACAAGCCATAAAGAACTTGCAGGACGGCTACACCCAGCTGCAGGAACAAGTGCGTGAACTCTCTGCACCATCTTCATCTGGAAGCGGAGCTGCAGCAGGTCGCACCATTGTGGCACTGCCATCGGAGCCTAAGGTCCCCTTGCCTGACAAGTTTGCGGGGGATTGGAGCAAGTTCTGGGCTACTTTGGTCTACAACCACGCACCTTATCTTTGGAAGCCACCAAGGTGGGCCTGGTGATCTCCCTGTTGCAAGGAGAACCACAGACATGGGCCCATCAACTCTGGGAACAGCGGGCACCCGAAGTGGCTACCCTGCAGGGTTTCTTTGATGCCATGGCCAAATTGTATCAGGACCCTCACCTTGCAGCCAACGCCGAGGCCACCCTGCATACCCTGCAGCAGGGTCGGCCCACCGTGGAAGACTACGTGGCAGAGTTCCGGCGTTGGAGTGCTGACACCGCATGGAATGACGCAACTCTGCTACCAGTTATGCCTAGGACTTTCTGAGCCACTGAAAGACAAGCTTGCCCGTGTTGGGGTGCCTGGCTCCCTGGAAGCCTTAATTAACCTGGCCATTCAAATAGACCGGAGGCTCAGGGAAAGCTGAGTCGAATGGGTTGCAGGCACTTCCACAGGACCCGGTCTAACCCGGATGATGCCCCAGGTCCCCAGCCATGTGGCTCCCATACCAGCACCACCCATGCCAATGGAGGGGCCTGAAGCCATGCAGATTGGCCTCCTGCACCCATCCCTCCACTCCAGGGGAGAGAGAGACGCCGGGCGCTCAGCCTGTGCCTGTACTGCGGTGAACCCGGACACATGGTGAGGACCTGCCCTGCCAAAGCCGGTAAGTGGCGTCACCAGGCTAACTGGGAAACCACATCTGCCAATCACCATTTGTCTCACCTGACTCTCCTTGTCTCTTTACAGTTGCCCGGAGGGAGCGTCCAAGTCCCAGCGATTATTGATTCAGGGGCGCGTAGTTGCTTTGTGGACCAAGCCTTCGCTACCCTACACCAGGTGCCCCTGCGTCCCAAAGCTCACAAGATGACCATTCCTTGGCCGACGGGACGGCCATCAAATTAGGCCAAGTGACAATGGAGACCCAGCCAATCCCCGTATCCACCGCCGAAGGGCACCAGGAGCTCCTGATTCTTGACACCATATCGTCACCCCTGTTCCCCATCATCCTGGGGCTGCCTTGGCTCCGGGCACATAGCCCCAGCATAGACTGGTCCTCTGGACTTATTCAATTCCCCTCTCCCTACAGTTGCCAACACTGCCTGCTTCCCTCCCGGAACATTGTCCCATCTCTTCTTAGTTTGGACTCTGAACCAGATCCAGAAAACCGTGAAGCGGTGCCTCCAGTGTACCACGAATACCTGGATGTCTTCAGCAAGAAGGGGGCAGACCAACTCCCTCTGTACAGACCTTATGACTGCCCCATAGAGTTGCTGCCGGGCACTAAGGTCCCCTTTGGTCGCATCTACCTGCTATCTGAACCAGAGTTAGCAGCTCTCAAAGCATATCTGGATGAAAACTTGGCCAAGGGGTTCATCAGACCATCTACCTCTCCCGCTGGGGCCGGCATTTTCTTTGTCAAAAAGAAAGATCACTCCCTCTGTCCCTGCATAGACTACCGTGAGCTGAATTGGATTACGGTCAAAAAATGATATCCTCTCCCGCTTGTTACAGAGCTTTTTCAAAGGCTTGGGTCAGCCACCATGTTTACTAAGCTCAATCTCAGAGAGGCATACAATTTAATCCGCATCAGAGAGGGCAATGAGTGGAAGACCGCCTTCCGGACTAATTTCGGCCATTACGAGTACCTTATTATGCCCTTTGGGCTCTGCAATGCCCCTGCTACGTTTCAGCATCTGGTCAATGATGTATTCCGGGATTACTTGGACATCTTCGTCATAATATATATGGATGATATCCTAATTTTCTCTCCTTCCCTGGAAGAGCATCGTAAACATGTGGGCTGTGTCCTGAGCCGCTTGCGGCAGCATAGACTATATGCGAAGGCTGAGAAATGTGCCTTTGAGCGCTCTACCATCCAGTTTCTAGGACTGATTTTATCGGTCTCAGGGGTCACCATGGTTACCGCTATTCTGGACTGGCTGGCACCTGTGGATAAAAAATGGGTCCAACGGTTCGTTGGATTTGCGAATTTCTATGGGAGATTCATAAAGGGATTTTTGGCAATCATCGCCCCCATCACTCGTCTCACAAAGCAGGGTTAGCGGTTCCAGTGGTCGTCCGAAGCCCAGGATGCTTTTCAGGCTCTAAAGGGACTTTTTACCTCAGCACCTATCCTGAAGCATCCGGATGCCACGTTGCCCTATGTGCTGGAGGTGGATGCCTCGGAGACGGCAGTGGGAGCCGTCCTGTCCCAGAGACGGTGTAATGAACCACGTACCTGAGCGAGTGGAGCCTGTCTCTTGTAGGAGGAGACCTCTCATACAGCTCTGACTCAGAGCCCACTGGAATGGGAACAGTGGTCACGTGAGTCCAGCGAGGTAGGAGTGCCTCTGGAAAACAGCAGGAGACTGGATGCTGGAGTGGAGCTGGTAACACCGGACAGCAGACAGCTGGAAACAGGAACAGCAGCAGCAGACAGCAATCACAGCAGCTAGATGCAGGGCACAGGACAGCAGACAGCTGACTTTAGAAGCAGGCAGGAGGATGGTCAAGCAAGCCGGGTCAATCACAGATGAATGGAGTAGCAGAATCGGTATGCGGGGGATGGTCAGAGGCAAGCTGGGTTCAGCAACGGAGATCAGGCAGGCAGAGGTTAGCAGGATCCAAAACAAGCCGGGTCAGGGTAGGAGAAGGCAGGGTGGTCTAAACAAGCCAGGTCAATCAGGTAACGGATCAGGTAGCAGATAACGGCAAGCAGGTACAGGTACTGACAAGCTGCAGATCAGACAGCATTAAAGCCAAGGTCTGACTTCCTTATAAAGGCCCAAGTGATGTGCTGACAGAGCTACTGGGTCCTAGGGCCCTCCTGCTCTGACAGATTCTGGGTCCTAAAGTCCTCCTGCTATGACGGATTCTGGGTTCTGACAACATTCCTGCGCATGCGTACATGTGCACGTCTCTGAACGGTTGTGGGAATCTTCATTTGAATCAGTGCGCGCGTGCGCATAAGCGCGCGGGATCGCAAAGCTCGTCTAGATCCCTGACAGACGGCAAGGGCACTTCTTCATCTAGTAGCCTTCTTCTCCCGCAAGCTTAAGGCCCCGGAAAGGAACTATGACGTCGGTGACAGGGAGCTATTGGCCATTATGGCCGCGCTGGAGGAATGGCGCTATCTGTTGGAGGGAGCCCAGAACCCCATTCTGATATATACAGACCATAAAAACCTGGAGTATCTCCGCACTGCCAAAAGACTCCGACCCCACCAGGCCCGCTGGGCACTTTTCTTCTCCTGGTTTCAGTTCCACCTGACTTACCGCCCAGGGGCAAAAAACAGTAAGCCTGACGATCTGTCCCGCATGTACACGGAACCCGTAACATCTATTCCTCCAGACACCATCCTTCAGCCCAGGAATTTCCTACTTACACAGGATGACTTGCTCTCGCAAATCCGGAGAAACTCTGTCTGTTCGCCTGCACCCCCTGTCCAAGGACTCACCTGGAAAGATGGTCTCTGGTGGCACCACAACCAGATCTACATCCCTCAGGAGCTACGCCCTGCTGTCCTCAAGGTCCATCATGACCACAAACTTGCCGGTCATTTTGGCTCTCGGAAAACTGCTGAGCTGATTCTGCGTTCATTCTGGTGGCCACTGCTTTTGGAAGACTGTCTAGCCTATGTCCGATCTTGTGCTACCTGTGCCAGAAGTAAATCGGACAAAACCAAAGCCTGGGGTCTCCTGAAACCTCTTCCCATCCCGGACTGACCATGGTCCAAAATTTCCATGGACTTTATTGTGGAATTGCCCCCTGCTAAAGGATACACAACCATCTCTGTGTTGGTTGACAGGCTGACCAAGATGGCCCATTTCCTCCCTATGAAGGGCACACCCACGGCGAAAGAGACATCAGAAATCTTTATTAAAGAGATCATCCGGCTGCATGGTGTTCCAGTGAACATAGTGTCTGACCGGGGGGTGCAGTTCACCTCTTGGTTCTGGAGAGCTCTCTGTGCTACCCTGGAGATTGATTTGTCCTTTTCCACCACCTATCATCCCCAAACCAATGGCCAGACCGAAAGGACAAATCAAACATTGGAGCAATATCTCCGCTGCTTTTCCGCCTACTCTCAGGATGACTGGGGCATGTTGCTACCCCTGGCATAGTTTGCATACAATAATTCGGTGCACTCCGCCACCAAGCAATCCCCCTTTTGGGCCAACTATGGGTTCCGCCCCACCGTTCTCCCGAGCCTGGCAATGGAAACTACAGTACCAGCGGCACATGCATCTGCACAATTTGTTCGGACTAACTGGAAGCTCTTGCAAGACACACTTTCCCAGACACAAGAAGCCACCAAAGCGGCCTTCGACAAGAGGAAACCGGGCGAGCTCAACCTCCAACCCAGTGACAAGGTCTGGCTCTCAACTAAGAACCTGAGGCTTGCTTGCCCATCTAAAAAGCTGGGTCCTCGTTTTATCGGTCCTTTCTCAGTTAGCAGAAAAATCAACTAGGTCTCTTTTGAGTTGGAGCTCCCCCCGTCCCTACGGATACATCCAGTATTCCATGTGTCCTTGCTGAAGCCGGTGGCCCCGGATCCCTTTCCCGATAGAGCTGTAGCTCCCCCGGCCCCCATCCTGATTGATGGAGCAGAGGAGTTTGAGGTGGAGTCGATACTCGACTGCAGAAGAAGGGGTGGCGGGGTCCAGTATTTGGTGAAGTGGAAGGGCTATGGGCCAGAAGAGAGCTCATGGGAGCCCGAAACCAACCTCCATGCCGACGATTGCATCCGAACCATTAAGGATAACAATCCCACTAAGCTGGCTAAGCTGGGCATGCCCCTTGTGGGGGGGGGGGGGGCAGTGTTAGGAAAAGCCAACCATATTCAACAACTTATAGCGGACCTCCTGCCTGATGCGCCTAAGTGAGAAATTACAGTAGACAAGGCGCATAGACTCCCTAAACCAGCATTCCTACCAGATAACGTTCCTTGTGATGTGATCGCCAGGATTCATTTTTACCTAATTTTTACCACATTAAAGAGGCTGTTAGGAAAAGCCTGCCAGTTTTTGTGGGCTTGCCGCTAAACGGCGCCAAACAACGCCATTTGAACTTCCTGCACCTGTCAGCAAGTGCTGTCCATTCTACAACGTCTGAGTACCTGTGAGCTCCAGCTCTGTTCCCTGATACCTGCTCCTGTATTGTTCCTGCCTCTGTGATCTGACCCGGCTTGTCCTGACCTGCTATCTGTCTGCCTGCACTAACCCCAGCTATCCACGACCATCCGCTTGCCTGACCCAGTGTACTGTGCCGCCAGCCCGTTAACGAACCCTGCTTGGACTTTGACCATTCTCTGCCCGACCCTTCTGTACAGAGGCCCTCATGCAAAGGGCTAGAAAGGCTCCATCACTACCCGAGCCGTATTCCGGGATAGATAACCGTTTTTGCTGACCTGCCCAAGCACACAAAGCAGGCCCGCAGTAAGCTTCCTCACCAGACTGTACTGCAATCACAACGTGGTTTACAAGTGGGGCTTTCCTGCCAAACTACTAGTTACATGGGAGCATAAAAGCTTTACAGTGTTAACGGTAGGACAGGGGATGAAACTGGCCACGCAATAGGGCCTCCTGCTGGGAGATGCAACGAATAGCAAGGAGGGCACCTCACCCAAAGCACTCAACCTGGAATGGGAAAAGGTACCTGGCTAAGCAGTCACACATTACTAAACCCAACCAAACAGGTTCCTGAAAAGGCCACATACAATGGGAACCCTGCGGCTCCGTTTAGCCATTACCCCCCCTCTGCAAAAAGCAGTGATCACTGCTCTATATGACTTATTTTTTGTTCTTCTTTAATTCTTTTTGTTTCAGTTTTTACATATTCAGTTCCAATCTGTTTGATGACACCACTAACTCATCTCTAACTTTGAGTCACCCGCTAGACGGAAGAAGCAAACACCTCCAACTTCCAATCCTGATGAACTGCAAAACCTACACAGCCACCCAGGTACCACTTCATATTACTCCTTTAAGGGCTACAGATTATGTAATTTTCGTCAATAGTCGTTTTAAAAATGGTACTTAAAATAGTTTTGTTGAATGCCAATGGATTAAACAGTCTGTATAAATGGAACGCTTTGTGGCAAGAGGCCAAGAACCTCTCTGGCGATGTTATATGTGTACAGGAGACTAATTTCATGGCCACCAAACCCCCTAAATGTACACACAAATCTTTCCCCCACATCTTTACTGTGAATGCCGCTGTGAAGAAAAGAGGAACTATGATAGCGATCAAAAATTCAGTCATGTTTAACCTGCAAACCTCACTTCTGGACCAACAGGGAAGATATGTCATTCTAGTTTGTGATATTAATAATATTACATATACATTAGCTAACATCTATGCACAAAATGTGCGTCCTATCGCCTTTTTACACAGAATTCTAAAAAAAGTTTGTCAAATACGCAAAGGCCAATTGCTTATATGTGGCGATTTCAATGCCATTGTTGACCACAGGATGGACTCCACCGCGATATCGCGCTCCCGCAGCACCTTACAAACTTTTCTCCACAAGGAAGACCTGTACGATATTTGGCGCTGTATTAACCCAATGGAGAGAGACTATACATATTACTCGGCACAGCATAAAATTTACACACGTATTGATCTCTTTGTGTCAGATCTACCAACATTGTCTAAAGTCACGATGGCAAAAATTCATTCTATCATGTGGTCAGACCACGCTCCGATCTCCATATCCCTTGAAGAAATATGCAACCAGAAACCTGTGTATCTGTGGCGCAATAATGTAAGCCTCTTTTCCAGCTTGCCATATAAAGAAAAATTGAGAAATTACATTAAGGAATTTTGTGCAGGTTTAGGAGATATGCAGGGTACCTACAGGTAAGCCTTATTATAGACTTACCTGTAGGTTAAAGTGGTTGTCAAGAGTTAACAACCATTTTAACTCTACTTTTGTGGGTAACCGTCTTATGTACATTTCAGGAATTTTTTTTAACAAACTTTCTTGTAGTCAGATTTCATACCTTTTGTTATTCTGAAGTAATAGCTGTTTGTTTGTCTGTCTATGTTATGCACTTTAGTCACTGAATTTTAATGGGAGTGATTTCATAATATCCATCAGATGCTGCATTCCTTGAATTGAAGTATCTCACCAAAAAATATGTAGAAGGATGTGGTCAGTGGTCACTGGCATGGGCTGGGGGGCTGGGGCACTGTAAATTTTCACAGGGCACAGGGTGCCTAAAGTCCTAAGGCCGGCCCTGGGAAGGGCCATAGTATCATACATGTAGGAGAGACAACTTGGAGCTGACTGAGTGGGGTGAGAGAGAATGTAAAATCAGAATAACTTGAATTTTCCCCCTAATTCAACCCCACAGATACAGAAAACCTCAAATGATGGGCCAATTCAAGCCAGAGCACCACAGCAAACTATTTGTACTGCTCTTTTCAGTGCTTCAAAATATAAAATTGACTCTAAATAACAACCGGCCAGAGAGGAGGCCATAGCAAGATGGATTGGGTGCACCAGATTACCAGTCAGCACGATTGAAGATGAGGACTTTGTTCGCATGATGGAGACAGTAGATAGGAAGCTGACTGTTCCAAAGAAAACTAAAATAAGCAATCTGATTCACGAACAGTATGAAGATGAAAAACAAAAATTCAAAAAGAGACTGGCTGCTTCCCAGAGAGTATCTATTTGCACTGTTTTGTGGACCAAAAAAGGACTCTCAGCTTCATTCCTGGCTATAAGCGCATGCTACTTTTGTGTTGAACAACATAAACCTGAACACATACTGAACAAGTTGCCCACCCAAACACTGCACAGTCAATCAAATCATGTGTGGACAAATGCTTGCAAGAGTGGGATATACCAAAGTGGAAGATCCTTACAGTGATAAAAGACAACGGGAGCAATATGGTGGCAGCATTTAAACAAACCACAGCAGCAGCAGGAGAACCACCCAGCTCTAGTGATGAAGACTCCTCCATGATGGAAAGTGACTCTGAGGCTGAGTCTGAAATAGATGATCTGCGGTGAGCCATTTTGTATTATTTTTTTACATGATGACACGATTGACACCAGTCAATTATCACATGGATATAAGATGATTGACATGGGGGCGCTATCGGCTCTACTCTACGGGTCTATCATTGTTACTTTTCCAGTTTATTTGTTGTCTTGTGTAAAAGTATTCACATAGGATGGAACAGTAACCTTTTCTATATACTTTATGCTTATTTGGCTGTGTTCCATTTGTTAGGTACCAAGAGATCATCATGGACCGGACACCATGTGTGGTGCTTACGTTGCAACTTGTGGTCCACATGGTGCAGAAGGAGACAAGTGTGAAGAGAATACTGGATAAAGTAAGATCAATAGTGAACCTTTTCCACAAGTCTTCAATTGCAACACATAAGCTATTGGATCATTGTGGCCTTACTCTTTTAAATGACTGCCTCACACGCTGGTCAAGTACATTCAACATGAACGCAAGACTCCTCCAACTGAAAGAGTCGGTCTGCCAAATCGCAAACAACATGGGATGCGACAGCTTGCTCCCTAGTGAATGGCAAAAGCTCACATCCTTGCATGACCTACTGCTGCCTTTTACAGAACATACTAAAACACCATGTCCCTGGCTGTCCCTGCACTCTTTGATCTGCTCAGCCACCTTGAGGACTTTAAACAGAACACTAGCTACCAAGACCTTGCTGCAATTGCACAGAAAATGAAAGAGAATGTGAACCAGCATTTTGCTTCATTCTTAGATCCAACTGATGAAATGTTCTCGCCACTTGCAGCAACTGCTTGTTTTGTCAATCATATTCCTGCAACTCATATACAAAATAAAATTCATATAATATTCATAAAATTCTTCTATATGCAGATAAGTGCCAATATAAGAAAAAATACAAATGTAACTATACAGGAAAAAAGGGGCTCTTGTGCATATAAAGTCCAATAATAGTCCTCATATGTGCAAAAACTGGGGCACATCTGGTGGAGGTCACATGGTGGTGTTTTTACACCCAAGGAGGAGAAAAATCCAGAAAGGGAATGTTACCCGTTTTAGTTTATTAATTTACCGCAGGAAAGAGTGGACTTGTTTATGCATAAGAGCACTTTTTTCCTATATAGTTTCACTGGCAATTTTTGCACATATTGGCACTTATCTGCATATAGAAGAATTGTATATATATATATTTTTTTGTATACGAGTTGCAGGAATGATTTGAGCACATATTAATTGTGTGGAAGTAATAGCAGGTATTAATGGTATAGATATATAGATATTGGCAATTGAGCAAGTGTTGCACTTGTTTTATATATAGTTTTTTTTATATATATAATTGTAAATACATTTTTAACCACATTTTGAGATGTAAGGAGTGCTGGCAGCTTTACATGATATGATAGCAGCTCACAAGGTTTCTTAAATATTCAATATTTCTTGTTTTGTCAGCCCTACTGTCTGTGACACCCTTGTTGATGTGCTGGATGAGAATATTGGTGTAGTGGGTAGCACTTTCGCCTGGCAGCAAAAGGGTTGCTGGTTCGAATCCCAACCACGACACTACCTGTCTGGAGTTTGCATGTTCTCCCTGTGCCTGTGTGGTTTTCCTCCAGGTTGTTCGGTTTCCTCCCACACTCCAAAGACATGCTGGTAGGTAAATTAGATTCTGTCTAAATTGTCCCTAGTATGTATGAATGTGAGTTAGGGATCTTAGATTGTAAGCTCCTTGAGGGTAGGGGCTGATGTAAATGTACAATATATATGTAAAGGGCTGCTATATAAGTACCTGAAATAAATAAATACATAAATATTCAGGAATTTCTTGAAAAGGCAGAGGAGTATGCCGTAAGAAAATCCACATTGCCACACACACAAGCACAACATGAAGAATTGTCTGAAGAAGATGATGTGGAACTATCGCAGGAAGTGGGAGAAGCACCGCCACCGGCATTCACATCTAAGTAGCCAGTCTTTCGCTTTCTTTCTAAATGCCGCAGAAGACCCAGGCAGAGGATCTCCCAGAACAGCAGATCAGAAAATATAAGGAAGAGCTTTTGTACCATGTTGCCACCATCAGTGAGGACGCAACAGATTTTTGGCTGTCAAAGAGTGACACTTTTTATCACCAGCTAAAACATTTTGCATTAGACCTGCTGGCTATGCCATCTTCTCAAACCTTTGCAGAGAGGGTATTTAGTGTCACAGGTGACACTAAATAGAGGCCGGCGGAATAGAGCATGGGTCATGTTGGCACGAAGCGCTTTCCTTAAAATGAATAGAAACAAATAGAAGTGTTTTATTCTCAAAGGTATTTCTATTTCTAGCAATAAGAATACCTAATACTTGTGGGTTGTGCTTATTGCTATAGGAAGAATCAATATTTCAACAACTGTTTTAATTGTCAATTAAATTCGTAGGAAAAATGCACAGGCTGAGGCTACAAATGCCATTAGTACATGGAACAATAGCAACCACCACTTTTTATCAACTACAATCTCTCTTAGCATTGACAAATTTGACAATAGAGGTAAATAATATCACAATAATGAAAAAGAAAAATAGATCAGTAACGGTCAAAAGGGAGAGCCTTACGTCGGGGTCCTACCCCAGTAGTCTTTTTAGTGTGATATTTACCTCTATTGTCATTGCGAATTCTGAGATAGAGAGGAGTTGATAAAAAGTGGCAACTGTTATAATCCATACACTAATGACATTATTGCAGACTGTGCACTTTTTTTTATGTATCTGAGAATTAGAACTGTTGAAATAATAAACGGACACTAAACTGATTCCTATTGTATAAATAAGCATTACCCTCAAGTATTGGTTTATTATGCTGTGCATGTGCCTGACTGGCAGTGACAGTGCCTGTGTTTGTGTGTGCTGTGCTTGGCCTTGAACATGTACAGCTGTGGCCAAAAGTTTTGAGAATGACACCAATATTAATTTCACAAAGTCTGCTGCTTCTGTGTTTTTAGATCTTTTATTCAGATGTTACTATGGTATACTGAAGTATAATTACAAGCATTTCTTAAGTGTCAAAGGTTTTTATTGGCAATTACATTAAGTTTATGTATAGTCAACATTTGCAGCATTGAGTTGACCGTTCTTTTTCTAGACCTCTGCAATTTGCCCTGGCATGTGGCATGTTGTCATTGCCAATCAACTTCTGTGTCACATCCTGATTGCACTGGTGGCACTGGCAGCCATTCTTGTATAATCAATGCTTGGAGTTTGTCAGGATTTGTGGGGTTTTTGTTCACTCACCCACCTCTTGAGGATTGACCACAAGTTCTCAGTGGGATAAAGGTCTGGGGAGTTTCCTGACCATGGACCCAACATTTCCAGTTTTGTTCCCGAAGCCTCTTAGTTATCACTTTTGCCTTATGGCATTGGCAGTGATGCTGGAAAAGGCATTATTAATCACCAAACTTTTCTTGGATGGTTAGGAGAAGTTGTGAGCCTGAGGATGTTTTTGTACCATTTATTCATGGCTGTCTTCTTAGGCATGAGCCCACTTCCGTGGCTGAAAAGCAACCCACCCCACACATGAATGGTCTCAGGATGCTTTACTTTTGGCATGCGTATGACACAGGACTGATAGTGTAATTCTCACACTCACCTTTCCTTCTCTGGACAAGGTTTTTTCCGGATGCCCCAAGGAATAGAGAGGGGATTCATCGGAGAAAATTACTTTCCCCAAGTCCTCTGCAGTCTGATCCCTGTAACTTTTGCAGAATATCAGTCTGTCCCTGATTTTTTTACTTGAGTCATTGAGATAGTGGCCTGGCCTGTGGCCCCTTTGCTGCCCTTCTTGACACCAGGCCAGCCAAGCTGCTGAAATGTTTTGTTGTATTATGTTGTTCAGTTTGAGTTTCTTGAACTGTTCATGTAAATGATTGTGCACTTGCAGTGCATGGTTGGTGGCATCATCACGATCACACAAAGAGTTTTTATTCTTTTGCATTTTTACATTACCCTTTTGATCAAGAAAGCAGTATCCTAGATAAAATGGTTTTACTTAAATAAAGACGTTATACAACAACTAAATTTGTGTCTGTAGTGCATGCTCAAACCTTAATACCATAAATATTAACATATTCGATTTTTCACTCTAGCAGTAGTATATAAGGAGTTTGGAAATTGTAGAGAAATGCTTAAATATTGCATTACAATTACAATTTAACTAAACACATTTGATTTTAGTTGACTAAAATGATTTTATTTGACTAAAATGTACTGGGGATTTTAGTCGACTAAAATAAAATGACTAAAATGGGACTAAAACTATAATGGCATTTTAGTCAAAGACTAGGTCTAAAACTAAAACTCTTCCAGAAGACTAAAATGGGACTAAAATTAAAATGCCATTTTAGTCCTAAGACTAGGACTGAAACTAAATCGAAATTTGCTGCCAAAATTAACACTGGCAAGGAGACAACCTTGTGTGTAAACTTCAGAAGAGCATTTACGGTCCTAAACAATCTTCAAGGATGTGGAATGAGAAAGTGAACAAAGTGCTTACTCAAGAAGTAAAGCAGGCCCCTGTCTCTACTCCAAGAATCAAGAAGACGGATGGATATAGATTCTTATCTATGTTGATGGCATCATAACTTGTATATAGAAGGTGATTACAATCAGATAGTTCACAAGCTGAAAGAACATTTTGAAATCGAAGAGCTAGGGAACATTAGCTACTATCTGGGAATCCAAATAGAGTGAGAAGAAGTTGGAAATTATCTTCTCAACCAATCTCAGAAAATCGCTGATATCTTGGAACAATTCCTGTGCAAGATGCCTAGGAAATTAAAACTCCTATGGAACCAGACTATCAAAAGAGCAATGAAGCAGTCAACTTGCTACCCAACAATGACATGTATCGCAGAGCAATCCGTAAGCCGCTATATGTTGCCACTGTGACAAGACCAGCAGTCCTCAGCTCTCTGTCAGCTTTATTGGAACACAGTGAAGAGAGTGTTGCAGTACCTCAAAGGAACAATTCTGATGAAGTTATGGTTATCAGCAACATCAAATCCACCACTGGCCTGATATGTGGATACTGATTGGGTCGGGGACTGCACAGACCACAAATCCACAAGTGGATTCATCTTCCATTATGGGGAAGGAACCATAAGTTGGTCTAGTCAAAAGCAAGCAACTGTCACTCTATCTTTTAACTGAAGCAGAGTACATTGCAGCAGCATACACATGTCAAGAAGCGATATGGATTTTCTACTTTTTGTGGATATTGGGATAGACATGTCCAAACAAATTCCCATTTTTGAAGACAACCAGGGTTGTTTAAAGCTTTAGCAATCAGAAAGGGTCACTCCCAGGACCAAACACATTGATGCCAAGTATCACCTACTGAAGGATAATCAAGAGCAAGGTGTTATTGATATTCAATACTGACCATCAGAGGAGATGCCTGCCGAAGCACTCACCAAGCCTTTGTTGAAGCAAAAGCATAGTTATGTGCAGAAGTAGCTGAATATATTTTGACAAAGCACATGCTGTTGAGAAGGGGTGTTGGAAGAGCAACAGCATAGTAGATTTATACACTGTATATAATAAACTATACATATACAGTATACCCTTCTATAACAGCAGGTGGTGCTGTAGTATTATAGAATATAGTACATGTATTCTATGATATGAGAGGAAGTACCATTTATCCTCTTTGTGTACTCGTTTATTATTAAGTTCCTGTTTAGTTTCTGTTCATTTTCTCATGCTGAAAGACACATTATGCAATTCTCCATGAAGAGTAAGCATATTTCTATATCCAAGAATTTTCCAAAGCATGATTTCAATACTCAGCTAATAGAAATAAGGTAACAAAATTTAGAAAAGGGGTCAATAAATCCCCCCCTCCCCCACTAAAAATATGATGCACAAGTCTACTAACACTACTACAGGGGTGACATTACCCACAGTGCTTTGGTTAAATGACAACCAGTATTAGCATCCCTCTGAGTAGTGCTTTTAGGAAGAAAACCACTTCTTAAATAGGTTTATATTTGCAGAACAGATTAACTGTGTCTGGTTGATATAAACTGTGTTTCTGAAGTGAGAGTACCTGTCTTTAATCCCCCTATTCATACCTGTTATTAAGACTTATAAATCAGGATGCCTTCTCCTGGCTGATGCAATCATTTTCAGGCTACATAATACCTGGAGTTAATTTGGGCTGAAACCTGTGATACTTCTGGAAAGTTTCTATCAACATGTATTACAACCAAAATTGAACACATTAAACATTTCACTGTATTTATTGTGTTTACATGGATGGGTAATAGCAGAATTTAATTCTACAGTGATGACAATTTATACTTTAATCTGAATTCTTGGCTTGCAATATTCTGAAAATCCTTCATTTATTGCATTAGGAATTTGGCAGATCATATTCTTTTTGTATGATTATAAGACAAAGAGTTCTACAGCCCAGGAAATCTAGGATGTTTCTAGTTTATTTTTCCTTTCCCACTTTTTGTACATTTGATATTGTAAGGAGATTTGGAGTAGTTTATAGACGTCTCCACACAGACTACAGCATTTTAAAATGAAATAAAAAATAGAATAACAACCCTTTATAATGTTATAGATGTTATGTTATACAATACTATGTTTGCAAGCTTATCCCCATGACTCCATAAAGTTAGAGAATTGAGATTTTTTTTTGTTGTGTCACTGTTTGAACTCAGTAGAAATTATATATTTACAGTATATACTGGTGGGATATTCTGAGTTGCAATTGTTTGCAGTTATTTTCAGATGCAATTAAATGTTGAAATGAATGAAGTAAATATAGGCAGAACTATGCTGCATCCAAGCACCAAAAATCAAAAATGGTATTTAGTTCATTTTAAATATTCAAAGCAAACTCATCCATCCATCCATGTCTCCAACCCTCAAATATTACCCACACCCGCAAATCACACTCCCATTTTTAACACAACCTTGAGCAAATGGCCATAAACCTTTGGAACAAGACATTCAAAGTATAAAGGCAAATTAAACAAATTTCAAATAAGAGGTACTATGATATGCATGCATAATAAGGAGGGACACCTTGAAGGTACCAAGAAGAAAAATGTGGTATGCATAGCCACTTCCCCCTACTCACTTCTTAAGTCCGTACAAGCTGCCAGAAAGATGTATCCCATAATATCCACTTACCAGTAACTAGTGTGTTCACATGTACCTTGACATAGTCGAGGAGTTCATGCACACATTCCTCGCCTCCCTTCTTCTTCTCCAGGTAGCCAGGGAAAATTTCTTAGACCCAGGTAGAATAGCTCTTGGGACTGATTGGTAGCAAAATCAGGGACACTTTTTATTTAGAAAAAGCCTCCTGAACATGGAAACTAGGCATATTTGGTCAGCCTGCTCTAACATAAATAAACTGTATTCCCATGGCGATCTTGTTCTGCTAAATTCACTTTAATGGGAGCGCATGTGCACAGCTCATGAAGCTCATACAGCTCAATAAAAATACATAATTCTTTTAAATACCATACTTGTTATAGGCTGCTAATGAGTTTACTTGTACTGTAAAACTTAGAACAAATGTAGCACCCTCTAGTGTGTGCTAAAGTATATAGTTGCAGTGTAGCAAAATTTGGCCTGGCTGACAGCCAGGCCTGGTTTGAATCAGGGTCAGGGCTGAATGACTCAGAGAGGCTGGATGACTCAGCAGGCAGCACCTCTGGTAACTCCCCCTGCTCTCTGGAACCTTGGAGAAGCTTCCAGAAGTAGAGGGTGGAGAATAGGAGGAGCTGCTTGATGTAATGACGAAGGCCCCAGTCAATCCCCAGTAAAAAAAATGTGTACTGTCCCTTTAAGAAAAAAAGCTCACTGCATGAGGTCACTATACACGACGATATCCTTTATCTGGTTTGGATTCTGAGGGGGGCCCCACACCATTTACATTTATTTTCTTCGTGGCATGTGACCTCACTTGCCTGGTATGGTACAGGAGGGGGGCATGCTTACTGTCCTACATTTCCTGGCCACCCAGGCTACATGCCTTAAGGATCTGCCATGAATTGAGAAGGGAATTCAGGCATAAAATAACAAAAGCAAAGGGTTTCCTTTAAGCCCAAATCAGATCCTCATCCAGGAACCAGGCATGCAGCCTGGCTGGCCAGGAAATGGGGGGGGGGGGGGGTGGGCAATGAGCAATGTGCAACCCTCTCCCACCTTGTGAATCATACCAGACCACATGCCCTTAACATTGGGTAGCGCAAGAGGACTCCAGTGGCAATCTGTGAAGCTCTGGTGATCTCCATGCCCAAGAAAGTTAAGGCAGTGCTGGAAAAGAATGGTGGCCACACAAAATATTGTCACTTTGGGCCCAATTTGGACATTTTCACTTAGGGGTGTACTCACTTTTGTTGCCAGCGGTTTAGACATTAAATGCTGTGTGGTGAGTTATTTTGAGGACACAGTAAATTTACACTGTTATACAAGCCATACACTCACTACTTTACATTGTAGCAAATTATAATTTCTTCAGTGTTGTCACATGAAAAGATAATAATATTTAGACTCCATGCACACTTTAGCTGATGAACGACCGTTTATGGGTGTTTGGGCATTTTCTTTAACAGCCCATAAACGCCCCTCTATGTTATCCTATGTGCCCATGCACACATGGAAGTTAATTGTCATTTAACAGCAGTGGCATTTATGGGCTGCTTATCTGAACGCCCTTAACCACTTCCACACTGCCTATAGTATATTTAGGAGGAGTGTGCCCGCTGCTCGGGCAGACCCGATGCTCGGGCAGAGCCGATGCCCGGCGGCTAGCCGCAATGAGCGGCCACAGCAAAAGATCGGGGAACCGCCGATGTAAAAATGGCGGTTCCTCGCTCTGTCAGTGCGGGCATAGGAGATCTACTGATCCCTGTCACTGGGATCAGTTAGATCTCTTATGCCCATGGTAGCCCAGCCCCTTCACAGTTAGAACACATGCAGGGAACCCAGTTAACCCCTAGATCTCCCCCTGCATGTTAATCCCTTCCCTGCCAATGACATTTATACAGTAATCAGTGGACATTTAAATTTCTGATCACTGTATAAATGTCATTGGTCCCAAAAAAGTGTCAAAAATGTCCGACATGTCCTCTGCAATATCGCAGTACCGCTAAAAATTGCAGATCGTCGCCAAAAAAACAAAAAACCCCAGAAATAAATTCTCATCATCCGTAAACGTGGCAACTTTTGCGCAAACCAATCAATAAACGGCGATTGCGATTTTTTTTTTTTACCAAAAATATGAGGAAGAACATAAATCGGCCAAAACCAATGAAAAAAATGTTTTTTTATATATTTTTTTGGATTTGTATTTTAGCAAACAGTAAGACAAACAGTTTTTTTTGCAAAATTGAAGCTATTTTTTGTTTATAGCGACGATCAGAAACGACGCAGAGGTGATCAAATACCACTAAAAGAAAGCTCTATTTGTGGGAAAAAAAGGACGCAAATTTCATTTGGGTACAACGTTGCACGACCGCGCAATTGTCAGTGCAGTGCGCAGTAGCAGTGCGGAATCGCAAAAAGTGCTCTAGTCCTAACCTGGGAAATCCTTCCGGGGCTGATGTGGTTAATTGGCGTTCAAGAGCAGTTCTTCTAACCACAAAAAAATGCTGGACGCCGATAAACGCTCATAAACGCTGCATTTTTTGGTGTCCATCGCTTTTTTAAAAAAGCTCAAAAATGCAGACGCCAATAAGCACGCAAAAACTTGCATAAACGCTGCTTACAAAACACTGGTAAATGCACGTTTTCTGAGCAGCGTCTCCTGCCACATAATCCGACGCCCAAAGAGCGTCCAGTGTGCATGGAGCCTAACAAAAATGTGAGTGGTGTACTCAATTTTGTGAGATACTGTATATATTAAAGGACATTTACATTCATATTGTTCATTTAAAATTGTTTCAATTTGATTGTATTTCCATCTATGTTCTGAAGAAAATTTCCATCAAACAACATGTTTTGACCAAAGAAAATTTCTTTCATAAAAAGGAAAGAGGCGTCCCTCTGCTAATTGTGCAATTGTTCATTTTGGGGCAAAATCCTAAAACCAAAAAAAAAAACAAAGGACTGCTTTTCTGGCAAAGGTATAATTAAATTTTGAAAAAAAAAGAACATCAGGATGGGTTTAGGATAAAGCAAATTGGCAAATACATACGGTAGTAATACAACAAAAGTATAATCAAATTAGAAAATGTTTTGGAAGTGCGTGTGGGACTTGGTTTTGATAATATCTGCTAACA
The DNA here is from genome assembly GCA_018402905.1 of Glandirana rugosa. Lineage (NCBI taxonomy): Eukaryota > Metazoa > Chordata > Amphibia > Anura > Ranidae > Glandirana > Glandirana rugosa. The sequence continues at coordinate 2,154,387 of BLSH010102277.1, forward strand.
CAAGAAAATTGGACAGGTATGAAAGCAAGTATTCAGGCCAACAAATGTTGTACAGTAATCAGAAAAACACTTTTAAGAAGGTTATTTTGCATGTTAATAATTTGTGGAATTTTACATAAGACAATTGGGAATATTGCTAAAAAGCTAAAATACTCAACAGCAAAAGACATCTGCTGCATGACAATAGTGTTATGTATGTTAACCTACACATACATGCATACACTAACACATGTAAAAAGGAATTCAAATGTATGCAATCATATGATCCTTGGCACTAAAACATACCCCTGGCAATAGATGGGGTCCATAACCAAGGATAAAACAAATGAAAAAGCACAGTGATTTTTATAAATAATGTACCGTATATACTCGGGTATAAGTCGAGTTTTTCAGCACATTTTTTGTGCTAAAAAAGACCCCCCTCGGCTTATACCCGAGTCAGTGTCTGTGGTGATCAGTAGTTTCACATTTAAACAGAGCCGTGCTGCTTCTAAGAGCCGTTCTGTGCTTTGTAAGTGTCATTAAACACATTGGAATGTAGAGAATGCTGAGAGAGGTGTCAGATTCTCAGCTTGATGTCGGAAGGTGGGCGGGACAAGCTGATGTTAGCTGTTCAGTCCCGCCCACCTCCTGATCTCCGTGAAGAGCTGCAGCTCTCTCTCTGCATTCTCAGCATTCTCTGCATTCCAATGTGTTTAGTCACACTTACAAAGCACAGAATGGCTCTTAGAAGCAACACAGCTCTATTTAATGTGAAAATAAACTACCTTACTCATCCCTTATGTGTTCTGGCTACAGTCTCTGTGTCCTGGCATTAATATCCCTGTGTCCTGGCATTAAAATCCCTGTGTCCTGGCATTAAAATCCCTGTGTCCTGGCATTAACATCCCTGTGTTCTGGCACCCTGTCCCTGTGTTCTGGCTCCCTGTCCCTGTGTTCTGGCTCCCTGTCCCTGTGTTCTGGCTCCCTGTCCCTGTGTTCTGGCTCCCTGTCCCTGTGTTCTGGCTGCTGCATTTCACACCCTAGGCTTATACGCGGGTCAATACGTTTTCCCATATTTTTTGGGCAAAAGTAGGGGGGTTGGCTTATACACGGGTCGACTTATACACGAGTATATACGGTAAATTGTCAGAGAAGCTATAACGTCTTGAGACAAAAGCTAGAAACTGTAAACTGTTGAGAAAGAAACAGATTACACCCATTATTGTTAAGGAGCATTATCTGACCATAAAATTTACTTTACAATTGTGTGCTAAGAGATTTAACAAAGATCCTCATAGTGTAACCTTACTGAGATTACTTCACAGAAGTCATAGTAAGTTTTGAGGACTCAGCTTAGATGACTTAGAGCAGTGGTTCTCAAATCCTGTCCTCAGGACCCACCAACAGGCCAGATTTTAAGTATTACCTTGGGGAGATGCAGACTAGAATACTGCAATCACTGAGCAGCAAATGATATCACCTGTGATGTATTTCAGTTATCCTGCAAACCTGGCCTGTTAGTGGGTCCCGAGGACAGGAGTTGAGAACCATTGACTTAGAGCAAGAGTGTCAAACTTAATTTCATTGCAGGCCGCATCAGCATTATGGTTGCCCTCAAAGGTCCAGTTGTATTTGTAACATTATAAATCTACTCAGATACATAGGAGTACTCAGGAGTATGTGGCATACAGGTGCGCTGTGTGCAGAGTGCAGGGTTGAGGAGCATGTTACGTACAGAGTGCAGAGTTAAGGAGTATGCCTACAGAGTGCAGTGTTCAGGAGTACGTGGTATACATATTGCAGAACTCAGAAGTGCACTACATACAGAGTGCAGAGGTTGGGGGTACACTATACACAGAGTGCAGGGTTCAGCTCTCTTTTACGGGCTGTCCACGTCTTACTTCCACCCCTCCTCCTCAGCTCTGACCTCTGAGGACTCTCTTCCACCCTCACCTCTGCATACATTTGGCTCTACAGCCCTCACCTGTCTCCTCCCTCCCAAAAGATTTATCTCACCTACCGGCCCAGTTCTAGTACAGCCTGGCAGTGTAAGCGACTCCACCTTTCTCTCGCACTTGCAGGGAGATCATTGTCGGCTTCTGTCTCTGCTGTGCCCCTCCGCACATGCGTGCAGGCTAGGCAGGGTTCTGTGAGAGCCACAAGCAATTGAGAGGCAAGCTGTGCTTGTAAACACAGAAGACTTCTGTGTTTACAAGTGATAGTGGTGAGGGGGAACAGTGGGCAAGAGTCGGAGGTGGTGGAGCAGAGTTCTACCACGTATCAGCTGAATACAAACCCTGGGTGAGAGGGCCACATTAAATGGCCTGGCGGGCCAGATTTGGCCCACAGGCCTTGTGTTTGACACATGTGACTGACAGTAAAAAAGTCTACAAAACTCTGATGCTCAAGGTTAAGGACGTCCTTCAGTAGGAGATTACTTGAGACTTCTTGAGCAAGGAGCCTTGTAGATTTTAACCTAAAAGTGAACGATGGGACAATTTAATTTTCAAGTGGATCTTGTACCTTAATTCAATGTCCCCTTTTTAAATGTGTTCCCCATCCTCTTTGCTGCATAAAGTGGTGACCAGTGGTGACCAGGTGAGAGTGATGTCATTCTTCGTCTAGAAAAATCACGGGGAATGTTGAATGGCCCAATTCTTGCTGCTAAAACAATCCTACATTTCTCAGGAGATGTAAAGTACTCAGCGCTCTCCATGATCTTGTCAACAGGATAATGATGTCACCCCTGCATTACTGAAGCATGGGAAAGGGCACATTATAAAGTAGAATTTGCATGCAGTGCAAGATCTGCTTTAAACAGAGATATATTTGCCCTCAAGCACTTCTAGGTGTAATGTAAAAAAATAGAAAAGAAAAGACAGGAATAAAGATTTAAAACAGAATTGTAATGCTGAAATCATACAAGAGTTTGGAAGATTGGATGGGCATACTTTACCTATGTCAGCTATAAGAATCATCAGCTGCATTGTCTAAGGTGACTAGAACCTAGGAACATCAACATCTGACCCTACCAGTTTGAGTTATTATTTTTATTAATAATCAAATGTATTTAATAACCTTATGTATTTGTTAATGTTTAAATCATTGTGCATGCACATTATAATTGGTCCGAACCCATGTTGAAGCAGGATCCCATCATAAGGTAGGCAATGCCACTTTTAAGCAAGAAGCAGTTGACAGTTCACTCAATGTACAGTGCATGCATACAGTCAGTGTAACATAGATTTCATTTGGGGGTGCATATCTAGACATTGGATTTATTTTTTTTTTTGTATCGTGTATAGGTAACAGTTATGCTTTAAAAAAAATCTGGTTAATTCCAAATTTTCTGATTGCAGTATTGATATATTTTAAAACTTTTTTTCAATTTCTGAAACTGTGTGAGATGCTATTTAAAATGACTAATCTCTTCACTATCATGTTCAAGATTTGTGGGTGCCAACCCTGCAGTAAGGTTTCTGGAAGTTATCAGAAGGAATTCTGTATCTGTGTCCACCCTAAGCTGGAGTAGTCACTATACACCATTCCTCTTCTCCTAATTCTTGCACAGATATAAGACTTTTGGAGGCATAGGGAGCCCACATACACATTTAATTTAATGTAGAAGAGGGTTGCTCTTCTAAAATTCCATGGCGGACTATTTAACATAAATAGTTTGATTGTATTGTGCCCCCCCCCCCCACCATAAAATGTCCTGACATACTGGTGACATCCTAAAGCAGATGTTATTAGCTACTAGCTTCCTCATCAATATACCCATCCTCGGAACTTGCAAAGCCTGTTCAAAGAAACTGAGAAATGATTGTGGCGATTATCCATGCCAGTGACATTTTTAACAAAAGCATGTACTTTTGTACTTGAAAAACAAAACAGCAACACAAATGTGTTTATCTGCTGGCTAAGAGCACTGAAAACATTGCTCTGTTGGTGACATTTTGCAGCACAAATATATTTCATGTTATTTGTTAACATTTGCATTGCAAACATAGTTACAGTATTAGTAGTAAATAATGTCATGCAGTGCAGAATGTCGCCTGAATATAAGAAGATAAGATATACGGTTATCCATTAAAACATTAAAGTAGCAAGTCATCCCTTACCATTTTGTAATTTATCTTCCTAATAATCTTTTAAAGGCAGCAGCTCTTGAGGTCAGATCAGATTCTTCTGGCACCTGTTTTGTGACGCTGTGTGGTTTTAGTTCCAGTGCAGGGCCAGGTGAGTGTTTATAATAGGGGCGAATTTGTTTAGGAATTTAGTTTAGGGCAGTGTTTCTCATTCTTTTTGAGTCTAGGCACCCTTTAAAATTCTGAACAATCTTGAGGCACCCCATTCCAAAATGTAAAAAACAAAACTAATAGTTTTACATAATGCAGCAACATCCACACACTAGGACACCCTACGCTAGAGCTGATTTATGGGACAATAGGAAGAACATATATATATAATTATCATATTATCTAAATAATATCACACTGGACTCAAATACTGTGGTTCAAATGGCCGCGGCCTTTTATTATTATGGGTTTTAATTAACTTTATTCACAGCATACAATTTACTAATAATAACTCTTAAACAGCATATTTTTTTAGCACAGCTATTACCAGCTCGTGCTAATACTTTTATAACGCACACTTTCATAACGTCCCTTTCAGAAGAAAGGAGGGCGGGATGTTGCTCCTTTCAAAAACTCCACCAACTGCTCAATTAATGACTCATCTTCTTTTCATTTATTGATGCTGTCTCATGCCAGGACCGTTGAGGATCTACTATTAACCAATTACAGGTAAGCATAACTGACTCATTTAAATGTAATTTTTTTTTTTTAATTGCTTTATTCAACTTTAAACTTTTTGTCTTCCATTGTCCCATATGTGCACAGCGGAGACATGTTTGCCCTGCTTTTCACTTACATGGAACAATAGGAAGAACATATATATATAATTATCATATTATCTAAATAATATCACACTGGGCTCAAATACTGTGGTTCAAATGGCCGTGGCCTTTTATTATTATGGATTTTAAGGAACTTTATTCACAGCATACAATTTACTTACAATAACAATTCTTAAACAGCATATTTTTTAGCACAGCTATTACCAGCTCGTGCTAATACTTTTATTACCCACAAAGTCCCCAAACGCCATGCTCATGAATAGAGTTGAGCGGACACCTGGATGTTCGGGTTCGGCCGAAGTTTGCAAAAAAGTTCGAGTTTGGCCCCGAACTTGACCCCGAACCCCATTGAAGTCAATGGTGACCCAAACTTTTGGGCACTAAAATGGCTCTAAAAAAGTCCTGGAAAGGGCTAGAGGGCTGCAAAAGGAAGCAAAATGGGGGTAAGAGTAGGACAAGTGCCCTGCAAACAAATGCGGATAGGGAAATAACTTAAAATCACATAAAATAAATAAAGAGACTGCTGAATGACTTGGGGCTCAGACTGCTTGGCTGATTTACAAGGGGCTGAGGTGAAAGACAGACGGCCATGGGGTTCAGGTGCCAACTATGAGCTTTCAGCAAGGGACTGGGTGGGAGACAATGTGAAGGAACTGGAGGCATTGTCAGCCACCCAATCTACTATCGCCTGTACTTGTTTTGGCCTCACCATTCGTTGAGTGGCATTCAGGCCTACCATATAACGATGAAGGTTCTGTCGGCTACTCGCACCTGAGGAAGGTGTTTCACTTGTGCGTGTAGCTGGCACAGATCGACCACGTCCTCTCCTTGCAACAGGAGCTTCCCCAACACCACCAACACCAGCAGCACCAGCAGCACCACAACCACGTCCCTTATTTGACGCTCTCCTCATTCTGGATGCAAATGTACTATTTAGCACAAATTTATATTATTTTTTAAACTGGCAATGTGCAATTTTGTGCAAGAAATGCACAGCAAGGTACAAATGTACTATGTAGCACTATTCATTAACAATAATAATAAAAAAGAATAATAAATTATTAGTCTTTTTTTTTTAAACCAGCAATGTAGATGCACTTTTTATTTTTGTGCAAGAAATGCACCGCTGACCGCAAATGTAGTATTTAGAATATTTATTTTTTTTAAACCAGCAATGTAGACGCACTTTTTAATTTTGTGCAAGAAATGCACAGCAAGGTGCAAAGGTACTATGTAGTACTATATATTAATAATAATAAAAAAAAAATAAATTATTATTTTTTTTAAACCAGCAATGTAGACGCACTTTTTATTTTTGTGCAAGAAATGCACCGCTGGCCGCAAATGTAGTATTTAGAATATTTTTTTTTAAGCCAGCAATGTAGACGCACTTTTTATTTTTGTGCAAGAAATGCACCGCTGGCCACAAATGTAGTATTTAGAATATTTTTTTTTAAACCAGCAATGTAGATGCACTTTTTAATTTTGTGCAAGAAATGCCCTGCTGGCCGCAAATGTAATATTTTGCACAAAAAAAAAATGTTAATATGTCTAACTGCAATGTAAAAGCAGTATTTAAATATGCCAAAATGTTGCCAACTGAACTAACAGAACACGATTAAAGTAGTGTCCCTGACACACAAGCAGTTGCAAGTGCACTGCACTTGCAAAAATGGCTGCAAACGCCCACCTAACAAACAGAAAAATTGCTTAGGTTTTATATTAGGCACTTTGCTTAGCAAACAAAATGTACTCTAGCAAACAAAAATCTCCTCTAGCACCCACCCACCAATAAATCGCTGTTTTTAACAGATTTTCTAAAGCTAATCTGTCCCTCACATCAGCAGCAGCATCCTCTCCCTACACTAATATGAGATGATTTTCTAAAGCTAATCTATCCTCACACCAGCAGCAGCATCCTCTCCCTACACTAGTATGAGATGATTTTATAAAGCTAATCTGTCCCTCACAGCAGCAGGATCCTCTCCCTACACTAGTATGAGATGATGTGACATGCAGCACTACGTGACTCCAGCTTATATAGAGGCTGGGTCGCATGATGCACTGGCCAATCACAGCCATTCCATTAGTAGGCGTGGCTGTGATGGCTTCTAAGGGCAAACGAGTGAAACCCTTGTTGATTGGCTGCCCTGCAGCTATTCAAAAGGCACGAAAAAATACCCAAACCCAGACTTTTTCTCAAATGTCCGGGTTCGGGACACGGACACCCTAAAGTCTGGTACAAACCCGAACTTTACAGTTCGGGTTCGCTCAGCTCTACTCATGAACAGAGAGCATGGCACCCCACCCGGCCCATGGCCAACTCAATATTAGTTAAATATCAATAAAAGTTAAATATGTCCAGTGCTATATCTGTCAAATGTATTTGGTCACATCGGTAAAAACCACCAACACCGCCTTCCAAATCCACATGCCGAAACGAGAAACCATTCAAGGAAACCATGAACTTTGCAAAAGTACGGTTAATTCTTTTACGAATTTTGTCAAAATGCTTTAACTCTTGTCCAAGCCATAGCCAACGAGGCACGATTTCCAAAAAAATGAGGACACAATCCAGAAGGATTGTGTGTAGGCAAGTTAGATCAGACTTAATGAGAGAAATAATGTCCAATGTCTTTGGGAAACCAATGTCGTTGCCTGCTAAATGAAATATAATAACATTCAAAACAGGCCATTGCAAATACAATATAGATAATAACCTAGGTAAATCAGTCAATTTCAAGCCACGTAGCCCGTACCAAAAAACACGAAATTGAGATGGAGGCATACCCAACAATGGACCATAACATCTGTGTTCTGCTAAAAACATACGAATGACCGATGATCCATATTACGTATGCGGTATCTGAAATTAAAGAAAATTAACAGGTCATATGTAACATTTGAAACAGTCAGATTTACAACCTCAAATATTTTTGATAACAGTTTCAGAAAGACCAACACCAGCTTCTTCAGTAGCAGCACCTATTCTGAAAGAGTGAGAGGAGATTGGAAGGTGAGCCGAAGGTTGAACTGAAAAATAGTAAGAGGAAAACCATTGGAATGAATAAGAAATTGGTCATGCAAACATGGGCGATAAATTAATTATTGTACAAGGATACTGCACAGGTCGAACAGTCCACAAAATTGCGAATGGTAATCCAGCGACCATGTCTGACCTGATCAGTTTTGCTCCTGTGCAAGAAAATACGCAGAATAATAGAATGCAGAATAACATCAGACAACATCAATTCAGAATCTGATTTCTTGTTGGCTGAAAGCAATTCGCATATGCAAAATGCTCCAAAAAACACAGACAGAAAGAAAGATTAACCACATCAGTATTGGGCACGAAAACCCCCTTCCTGTCCAGGCCATTTTTCAGCTTTGGGCACTATCACACTTTGAATGACAATTACTCAGTCATGCAACACTGTACCCATATGAAATTTGCATCCTTTTTTTCACACAAATAGAGCGTTCTTTTGGGGGTATTTAATCACTAGGGTTTTTTTTTATTTTTTGTGCTATAAATAAAAAAAGATTGATAATTTTGTGAAAAAATGCCTTTTTCTTTGTTTCTGTCATAAAATTTTGCAAATTAGTAATTTTTCTTTGTAAATTTTGGCCAAAATGTATACTGCTACCTATCTTTGGTAAAAATAACCCAAATAAGTGTATATTATTTGGTCCTTGTGTAAGTTATAGAGTCTACAAGCTATGGTGCCAATCATTGAAAATTGATCACATCTGATCACACCTGATATACTGACGGCCTATCTCATTTCTTGAGACCCTAACAAGCCAGGAAAGTACAAATACCCCCCAAATGACCCCTTTTTGGAAAGTAGATATTCCAAGGTATTTAGTAAGAGGCATGGTGAACTTTTTGAAGTTGTATTTTTTTCCCACAATTCTTTGAAATGTTAAGATTTTTTTTTTCTTTTTTTTTTCACAAAATTGTCATTGTAACAGTTTATTTCTCACACCCAGCATATGCATACCACAAATTACACCCCAAAACACATTCTGCTACTCCTCCTGAGTATGGTGATATCACATGTCTGAGACTTTTTCACAGCCTGGCCACATACAGAGCCCCAACATGCAGGGAGCACCGTCAGGTATTCTAGGGACATAAATTACACATCTAATGTCATGACGACCTATCACATTTTTGAAGGCCCTGGAGCACCAGGACAATGGAATTGCCCACAAAATGACCACATTTTGGAAAGCAAACACCCCAACGTGTAATTTATGAGGCATAATGAGTCTTTTGAAGGGTTCATTTTTTTCCAGTAGTTTTTGGAAAATGTGGGAAAATAATTAAAATGCATTTTTTTACACAAAGTTGTCCATTTATAAGATATTTCCAACACATAGCATGTACATAGCAAAAATGACACCCCAAAATATATTCTGCTATTCCTCCTGAGTATGGTGATACCACATGTGTGAGACTTTTACATAGCCTGACCACATACAGAGGCCCAACATTGAACTAGCACCTTCAGGCGTTCTACAAGCATAAATTACACATCTCATTTCTCAACACCCTATTACAATTTTGAAGGTCCTGGAGCACCAGGACAATGGAATTGCCCACAAAATGACCCTATTTTGGAAAGCTAACGCCCCAACGTATAATCTATGAGGCATAATCAGTCTTTTGAACATGTCATTTTTTTCCAGTAGTTTTTGGAAAATATGGGAAAAAAATGAAAACACTTTTATTTTTACACAAAGTTGCCGTTTATATGATATTTCCAACACATAGCATATACCTAGCAAAAATGACACCCCAAAATACATGCTACTACTCCCCCCGAGTATGGCAATACCACATGTGTGAGACTTTTAACGGTGATGTTTACTCATGGGTGTGACGGTCACTGACAGGTGATTGGCGATGGTCACTGATGGGTGACTGGCAGTGGTCACTGATGGGTGATGGGTGACTGGCAGTGGTCACTGATGGGTCATGGGTGACTGGCAGTGGTCACTGATAGGTGATGGGTGACTGGCGGTGGTCACTGATGGGTGACAGGTCTCTGGTGGTGGTCACTGATGGGTGATGGGTGACTGGTGGTGGTCACTGATGGGTGACTGGTGGTGGTCACTGATGGGTGACAGGTGACTGGTGGAGGTCACTGATGGGTGACTGGTGGTGCACACTGATGGGTGCTGGGTGTCTGGTGGTGGTCACTGATGGGTGACTGGTGGAGGTCACTGATGAGTGACGGGTGACTGGGGGTGGTCACTGATAGGTGATGAGTGACTGGCGGTGGTCAATGATGGGTGCCAGGTGTCTGGTGGTGGTCACTGATGGGTGACGGGTGACTAGTGGTGGTTACTGATGGGTGACTGGCGGTGATCACTGATGGGTGTCGCGTGTCTGGCAGTGGTCACTGATGGGTGTCTGGAGGTGGTCACTGATGGGTGACCGGTGTCTGGTGGTGATCACTAATGCATGACGGGTGACTGGCGGTGGTCACAGATGTGTGACGGGTGACAGGTGACTGGCGGTGGTCACTTATGGGTGACAGGCGACTGGCGGTGGTCACTGACGGGTGACGGGTGACTGGCGGTGGTCACTGATGGGTGACGGGTGACTGGCGGTGGTCACTGATGGGCGACGTGTGACAGGCCACGGTCGCTGATGGGTGACGGGTGACATGCCACGGTCGCTGACGGGTGACAGGTGCACTTTATGATGGCAGTCTGATGACAGGTACATTTTATGATGACAGGTACACTTTATGATGACAGGTACACTTTATGGGGGGCATATGGGGTGACTGTTGGGTGACTGGTGCATGGGGGGGCAGGGGGGATGTGACAGTGTGTGTTTTTATTTTGAAGAGCGGTAACTCACTGATCCCAGCTCTTCTCTCCTCACACTAGAAACTATGTGAGGAGAGAAGTGCTAGTAACAGTGAGTTACCGCTCTGTTTACATTGAATGTGATTGGCTGTGAAGTAGATCACAGCCGATCACAAGGTAACAGCCGCCGGTTGGTGGCTGATACCAGTGTCGGTGACAGGCAGTGTTCCCTGGGAACACGCCACCACCGACGTGCGGCGTGCACCCGATCGCGCGCATGCGCCGCGCAAATTGGGGACGTGCCATTTGTGATCAGCTCTGACTTTTGTCACGGCCGATCACATGGTAAACAGCCATAACCAATGGCTGTTCACCCCAGTCGGTGACACGGTGTGTCCTGGGGACACGCTGACACCGACAGAGCCGGGATGCGCGCACCCGATCGCGCGCAATCCCGGCTTAAAGGGGCGACGTCATATGACGTCGTCCCAGAACAATAGCCGTTCCGCCCCGCCGTCATTTGATGGTGGGCGGACGGCAAGCGGTTAAATAACAGTGATTCATATTGTGAAAAACAACGCAATAGCTCTTTCAAAATCAGAAGTCTGTTACCATTAACCATATGCTCTTTCTTATAACTCCTCAATGCACGTTGCACTGAAAATAGACTAACACATGAGGGCGCCCCTTGTAAATGATGAAAAAAGGATATCCCTGACAGCACCTTCAATATGTGTGAGTAAGAATAATTGCAACCCATTAAATAGTTCAAAAATTTCAATACCATACTCTATGTAAAAATATTGATGGTAACACTGTAAGAAGATAGAAAAGAACGCCATAGGTGCCACGCAGCAATATATCCTGCCCATGTAGAAGGAGCTAAAGAGTTCCGCATATAATGCAAAACCCACTCATATCAAGTTCCATAAATGTTTTGGGCATGGCAAGCCAACAGTGTCTGCTTCTGGCACTAAGATCCGAAACTTGTCCATGTGCATACAAGACAAGCAATCAGCAAAGACATTCTGCACTCCAGACAAATTTAGCTTTAAGCCAAATATTAAGCTCTAAACACTTAAATACTAGATGTCATAAAACAGTAACAACGGGTAATGATTTAGATATTAAACAATTTACAGCGTAAACTACACCTTTATTATCTTGCTGAGACCAAGAATTAGGCCAGGAATTCGCCGACCAATGACCTTGCCAATATGCACCAGATGCATCCGTAAATAAATGAAGAGCAGATGAAGCACAAAATGGAGCTTGCCATAAGGAATAATCATTGAAGGAAGTTAAGATTTTTTGCCAGAAATTAATTAATTAATAGGCAATAAGCGGAAGGCAGATTTTATATCCACCTTTGCCAAAATAGCAGAATTTCCAACATTACGAATAATAGCTAAATCATCATCAAATGTAGAATAAGACACTGAACACAAACTTGGATCAATGCCATCATTAAGTGAAAAACCGTCCAGGTACGATAAATGATGGATTAATCTATAAGTGTTCTGTTCCTTTTTAGGGATCACTCCTAATGGTGATACACAGAAATTTGAGAAAGGAGGAACAGGAAATGGACCTGCCATTCTCCCTTCTGAAATTTCTTTCAAAATCTTACTATGAACAACATGCTCATGAATTTTAACAGAAGATAAATTATTAAAAAAGTACAGCCTGAACCCTGAAAGGAGGGCAAACTGAAATCAAGGCTAAATCCCTCAGTTATTATTTCCGCTGCCTTGCGATCTGGGTAAATTTGCAGCCAGGGCAGCATGTTTACTAGTCTCACTGGCGTTTCTGCTTTTAAGAAAAAGCTCCTTATTAGAAGCAGAAGCAGTGGAAATGTTTTAAAAACAGCGTATATTAGTATGTGCACCTGCACAATTAGCACATTCCTGCTTTTACTTACAGTTATGAGGCCATTTACAATGACCCTCATTAAAATTAAAACAGTAGCCTTTGCAATATTGACCCGTTGTAGACACTACAGGTTTTGCATTAGACTTCTGAGGCAATAAAAGATTTATCCATAGTCCGATATCTTTCATGCCCCAATGTAAAGACTTGTGAACAGAAAGCTTTTGATGAAAAGATTTGTCATAATGGTACCATGCAAGTCCTGGAAAATTGTTATATGCAGGGCCGGCGTTAGCATAAGGCAGCTTAGGCAGCTGCCTTATGGCGCCAGGCCAGGGGGGGCGCCAAACCCAGCTATCCCACAACCAGCTTTACCTAGCTACCTTCATGCGCTTCTCTCCTTGCCGGCCCTGGAATGATCTACAATATTTTCCAGTTCCCACCTGGGCTGCAGAAAAAGCACTAAGCCAGCACAATTGCTGGGAGAGGAGAGGAGCTGAGTGAGACCAGGAGGAGGGGGAACTGCAGAGTAGGAACTCGGCTCAGCCACGGCTCCACTATGGAGGCAATCACCGCTGAGCGGGGAGGAGCTGAGTGACAACAGGAGGAGGGCTCAGGTAATTGGTGTTTTATGTATGCCCACTAAGCCTGCAATAGAAGGGAAATGTTGTGCAGGCTTAGTGGGTGGTGAGGAAGGCATGGTGCTGTGCTGTGTCCCCTCCATAGACATTGTGCCTGGGCAGGAAGAAGCTGCTCATACACATAGTAGCTTCTCCCACCTTCCTCCCAGCTTGGATGAGAGAAGAGAAAGAATGATGTGTCTGCTGCACCTTCCCCCTCTGTGTCTGCTCTGCCCACACTCCTATCCCCAGCCTGCAGCCAGTATGAGAAAGGAGATGTGGGCGGGAGATTTGAAGAATTTAGCTACTTGATTGGTGCCTATGTGTGAACCAGCAGATACCAGCCTTGGGTGAGTCTCCCCCTACCTCCCTTCTCTCCCCCATCTGGCACCCTCAACTCTGTTCTTCCAGGAGATTCACACACCTGGCAGGGTGATTTCCTGTCCAGGAAGCCCAGGGTCTCACTTGTTAGGACCAGGAATTTACACAGGCTGCATGCTTTCACCTCTACACTTAGATCAGCCCGGGAGATGGAGAATATTGGTGTAATTGCATGACATTTGTTGCTGGGGGGGGGGGGGGGGCAGATGGCAGCTTTGCGAGATGTGACAATGACCCCAGCATTGGATAGATGTACACACACAGATCACTTGCAGTATGTGAGCTTTCTCTCCTGCAGAAGGAGGGCTTTCTTGCTGTATGTTGGGATCAGTCCTTGTAGTTGTGTCTATGTACTTTTTTATATACTTCTACAGGCTGTATACTGCAAATTGTGTTGAGCCCCCGTGCTGTCTTTTGTTGTGCAGCACATACAGTATATGAGAAATTCACAATAGCTCAGTGGGCAGGATTCCCCCATCCTGATCAAGGAAATGGATGAGGAAATCAAGTCAAGTTTTTTTTTCTTGTTTAACCTACTGGTGGACTTTCTTAGTCTGCTGTTTTTCAACAGAACAACCTATCCTGCAGATGTAGCAGTTAGAGGTAAATGGTTTGTCTCTTCCCTCTAACGGGTCCTTTATCCCTAAAGGGGAAACAAACTGTTGCTGTAACTTATTAAAGTGTTAGCTGGAGTTAGTCTTCAATTTATTAGTGTATATAATGCTGCTAGTATATCAGACATTCCCCTTCTCTCAGACTGACAATGCTGCTGTCCAAAGTTGCCCCCTGTGCTCCTTCATCCAGAGTGGGGGAGACGCTAATACTGGATGTGTGTTATTGACCAGATCACTAGGTGAAAATGTAGAGAAAAATGCCTTAAAAAAGAAAACTAATGCAGTGGTCACATCTATTCAAGTTTTCTGACAACCAGTGGTGTCAACTGTCAGAATACAAAAGCCCAGCAGGGGGAAGGAGGTGCTCATCCATCTGAGTTGTTAGTGTGGATGGAGGAATCTGTTAAACTGGCTGTACTATACACTATGCAATCTGATTGTACAATCTCATTTAGTTGCACCCACATTAGTCATATGAAGACAATCCTGAACATTTTTTAATGAGTATCAAATCAGGCAGGCTATTATACTACACAATTGTTAATGAATCTAAATGAGGTTTGTACAATCAGATTGTATAGTGTGTGGTTAGCCGTAGATGGGTTGTCATATGAGGGTGGGATGTTGTATTGTAGAGGGGAGTGTGGTAGTAGGACGATGGTGGGGGGGCACCAAAATGCACCTTCGCCTGTGTGGACAAAAATCCTTGCACCAGCCTTGGTTATATGCTTCTAAAATAATCTCTATGTGCTGGAAGAGACCACTGCACAGTTCTGGACGCTGTTCACCCATAACACTGGCAAATATGCTAAATGCTTGCAGCCAGTTAAACAGAAATCGCATGTTCCACGTAGCTTTATTATCTTCATTATATTTGTCACTTACTTTCTTCTCCATATTAACCTCTTTGCTAGAAGGTAACAAAGAAAGAAGGTCAATATATTCTCCACGCCATATTTTTTCTTTGATGGCAATAGGAAGGTGAAAACCTAAAGGTGACAGTTCACAGGAGAGAACTTCTTTAACGCAAGTCTCCGGGACTGAACTAGGAGATGAAGAAGGTAAAAGGTCTGGAAGACAGCATAGGGATGTCAATTGAAACATTAGGTCTTATAGGCAAATTTGTTTCATTAGAAGGAAAATTAGCTTTCCAAACTGAAGCAAGACCCAAATCAGACGCTTGTGAAGAAGTATGAGAAGGTAGCAATTTATACAATAAATTAGTCATAGAGATAGCAAATTCTACACAGAGGCATTAAAAGACTCACCTCCAGTAATTCCTGTATTTTAAGTTGAAGGGTTAATTGTGATAGTAGGAGCCACAGCAGCATTCACTAAAGTAGCAGAAGGGACATTCACTGTGCAGTCATTAGGCATGGCAACAGAACAATGTACATTGTTCATTTGCATGTCAACTCCTGACAATGGTGCTACATATGAAGACATGTCAATCAAAGGGTCCAAAGAAACACTAACGTTTTGTTGAGCCAGTTGACGTCACTGGTTGTTAGAATGCTGGCAGCTGGAAGGTTGTAATGGTGCACAATTATAACCTGTGGTTTTGTGCAACTAAAACGCAGGCATCACCCACCTGCAGGCTTGTATACAGTTTGAGTAATTTTGAAACATTTTGCCAAGACACCCCTGAAGAAACCTGAAGGCACCCTGGTTGAAAACGGTTGATTTAGGGGTTAGGATAGAGAATGTATGGTCCTTTAATGGGATTCAAATTTAAGGGGCTGGCTTTGGAGGGGAAAGGTTAAAGCTGTAAATGTTCATTTTAGGGCTTAACTGTGAAAAGGGGGATTTAGCATTAACGCTGAAGTTCAACATGCATATATTTTTGGGATACAGCACCATACTCATTAGTTATGTGTGTCCAATTACATGCAGACAACTGCTTATGGCAGAAATGTTACCCGCTGTTTCCATCAGATACAGCCCTGAGTGGCTGTCCTTTGGCCCTCTGATGGCTAACAGAGGACAGTTGCACTGTGCGACCACCTCCTTTCTTCCCTCTTCTCCATTCTCAGAATTTGTATTACTACCATGCCACATTGCATTGCATTGCATTGTGTAAATGAGTAGAAAAAATCCTGTCATTCAACAGGTCCAACATGTTACACAACCTTTGTCAAGTCTTGTCCTTTAATTGGTGGCCATTGGCATCTTGGTCCCCTCCTCTGATAAAAGTCATCTTTATTTTGGTGGTTAATGATACCTTTTAAAGCAGAACTTCACTCTCTAAATCAACATTGACTATTTTTAATCATCCTTATGCTGCTAGCATTAGTAAATTGATAGGAACGTATATCATATTTACTTGTTTTAAACTTTTTTTTAACATTTCTTCATTTATTTCCTGGTTTCCAGGCCTATCGGCCCTTTGGGGGGAAAGGGGGGTGGAGTGGAGAAGGTGTTATCTCAGCTAAACACACCCTCTGTACCTGCATGCCTGAGCTAAGGGCAGACAGATTCCGGGAAGTAAATGCTACATGAACTATCTGTCCTTACTCAAGGTGGCCACAGCCAGAAATGCTAAGGAAGTGTTTTCTCAGCAAAATAAAGCATGGAGACATTGATGATGCGTGAGTTTGCTTTGAATATTAACCACTTCAATACCGGGCACTTTTACCCCCTTCCCGCCCATGCCAATTTTCAGCTTTTAGCACTGTCCCACTTTGAATGACAATTGCGCGGTCATGCAATCCAATACCCAAACTAAATTTTTATAATTTTGTTCACACAACTAGAGCTTTTTTTTATGGTGGTATTTAATCTCTACTGGGTTTTTATTGTTTGCTAAATAGAGGAAAAAAGACTACAAATTTTGAAAAAAAAACCCAAAATTTTCTTTGTTTCTGTTAAGAAATTTTGCAAATAAATGCTCATAAATTTAGGCCAAAATGCATTCTGATACTCTTCCTTGCTGGAAATAACCAAAATCAGTGTATGTTATTTAGTCTGTAGGAAAGTTATACTGTAGAATCCACATACTATGGTGTATGTATATATGTATATATATATATATCTATATATATATATATATATATATATATATATATATATATATATATATATATATATATAGATATATATATAGATATATATGAAAATTGAACAATCCTGATGTACTAAGTTATTTCCCAAAAGTGTCAGGATAGTACACATAACCCCCTTTTGGAAAGTAGACAGTCTAGTAGACAGACAGCGAGTTTTTTGTAGTTGCAATTTTTTGTCATAATTTTTTGGAAGATGAAGAAATAAAAAAAAAGATTTTTTTTTACATACTATCACCAATGCAGTACAGTGTCATCATATAACTGGTGTGGCAGTGATCAGAGACACTGACTGCTGACAGTATGAAAAAAAAGAATATTTTTTTTTCAATCTTACAATTTTGTTTTACTTTTTTATTTATTTATTTTTTTTTTTTACGATTTCCTTTTAACACAATATGACCAGAGCAATATAATGTTACCATAGTAGCAATGTACTACTCAAGTCTTTTTTTACACATTATGATTGCTTATAGCAGTGAATTTCATTGCTATAAGCTCTGTGGTGGTCACACCAGTCACATGGTACCGGCAGTGAGCCAGTACACTCATCAGTCATCAGCTGTGTCCAATAGACACAGCTCGTGACAAATTGCATCGTTGCGTGGCCCCGTGGGCGTGCAAGCAGCATCTTCGGGGAGCTGTCATATGACGTCCAGGCTGAAGGACGAAAGGTCCGTCCGGCCCTTAATTTACTATAGGTTGGGCGGGAAGTTGTTAAGAATGAATTTAAATACTATTTTTGGTTTGTAGTGCTCAGATGCAGTATTGTTCCGCTTTCCTGAAGAAAGCACCATTACATTGTAACCAATGGTGCCATTACCCCTCCTTGATAAAATCCCTCATTTACAGTATGATGGTCATTGGTGCCTTCTGAACAGTTTCTTCTTCTTTTGCTACTTCTTAAAATATGGATATTTGTATGTAGGGTAGGTGGGTGGTACCTCCCCCATGTACCCCCTCCTCGTTGGTTGCCAAGCAAGAGTCGCATGAGAGGTCTACCTCAGGGAGTGTTCCTTTGACCTATGCTAGGCACTTTGGATAGGGTCACTGTCTTACACATGGGTACCTTTACTTGAACAGTTGACTGAACTCTAATAAACTCTCTCAAAGGTAATGTACATCAACATGGTCACTTGTGCAATTAGTAGGGACAAGCAGAGCCAATATGCTCTCTACTTGTCCAGCTTATCGCCGTTACTCCACTCTCAGTACTGATATGGAGCCCTGTTATATACCTGGTGCTGACTCCATGTGTGCACTTCACTTAACTCTTCCTCTTTCGTACCTGTGTACAGGCTGGGGAGAGAGTGTTTTGGATTTTCTTTTTCGATACCAGGAAGCTGAATGGACTGAATTTTGAGTGGGGTGTTTCCCACTACTATGATCAAAGATAAACACTCCACATATAACCATTTGGTCTTCTCTTTACACTGGTATATACAACCATTATGTCAATCAATTTAAAACTAATCTTCATGCGATCATGGATGACTGGGCTCTCTTTGAGCTCCATTCAAAACACTTCTGTATTCTATTTCACCCATCGCAAAGTATTTTAGGGGACTTTTTCTTCTCCTCATATCTTTTCCAGATGTCACGCTGACAGGTGGTGACGGCTGAGTGCATTCCAGCTTATACAAGAAACACTTCTCTATCTCATTTCACCCATCACAAAGCCTTTTAGGGGACTTTTTCTCCTCCTATTTTCTTGACCTTTATTGACAAAATGCCGAAAAATCTTTTAGAACATAGAAAAAACAGGAGATCCATACCCCAACCTTTGCAGGGCACAAGTAATAAGGTATGCCATAGACAGATAAGATTAATCACTCTTGGAACACATGTAAGGTGTTGTGCTGTAGATCTTGAATATTTAGAGAATTGTAACTATGATAAAAGGATGAATAGCGGGGCATGGCCTGGCACCAGAGAGAGATGGCGGCTTAAGCTGAGAGCTCCTCCAGAGACAATAATAGGCTTCAGCAGAGCAGAGAGACCCGGGACACACCCCTCCTGACTGAGCCCTAACATCGCTCCATCCAGCGGTACACACATGGTGCTGTCCACGCAGCTCAGCCGGACTATGCCGGCAATGTTCCTCATCCAGCATGGGGAGACGCAGGCCACATCTCAAACCACGGAACACAGTACACCACGTCTCATGCATGGACCCAGGAATGCCGGCGACAGCCCCGCACCCCTCACCTCTGCTATGCCTGGCAGATCTGCAACAAGTAGTGGCAGATATTAAAAGTACACTCAACACCCCAGCTATTATACTCTTACCAGAGAGCATGCGACCCCCTGATAAGAGTGGTCAAACATGCTTTGTTTATGAGTTAGGTAGTCTCCCCTCCTGCTACTGCAATCAAGTAGTCTCCCCTCCTGCTGCTGCAATCACTATAGAACTCCAGACCCAGCTGTTGAACCCGACACTCCAAATTGCTCAGGTGGAAGGATCAGTCCAGACATGTAGGAATAAAGGGCCCCAATAGTGTGATATCGTTTTCACAAGTTTAATAATTAAAAAGAGTAAAACTTACAAACAATTCGTCTTTGATAAAGCATGAATGCAACATCCATCAGGAAGAAAGATGGCCGCACCGCGTCCGCGCATGCGCAGATGCGTGATTACGATAACAGAGGAGTGGTCAACGTGCGGGCGTAGCTCCAACCGGTTTCGTCAGAATTGACGTCATCAGGGATACGCCCACACGCACGGACCACTCTATTTGTACCTAACATCAGCCCGGGAGGGCCAATCAGCTCACTACTCTCATGTATTAATTGTCTCTGTTCCTCCTCCATTTCCATAAGCTAAACCTACCATAAACATGGCGGATTCCCACAGTGGGGACAGTTTACAAACGTGCCCCAGACGGGAATATTTGCAAATTCCACCTTCTTGGCAGAAGGTCAGAAACTCCCGCCGAACAATGCAAATCTCCCTTTTTATTGTTGTTATACTGACCAACATACCAATGTAATTCCCTAAAAAATACATAAATATATATATATATATATAGGTGGGAGGTGCGGGTGGCAAGCCCGTATATCACTACCCCCCTAGGAGGCCCGCACCACCATATTGAAAAAGGGATTTAAAGGGGCATAATCATTTTAGGTTCAAAAAGCATAGAGGAAGCTGATTGGGGATCCCCCAAACTTATGCGGTATCTACCACAACATCTTAATAAACCACTTTCCACCTTACTCCCAATCAAATGGTAGATTACAATATTATAAAAGCTAATATAAAACAACCATTAAAAATAATTTTTATATTCATCCTAAAAAAGTGCAAGGCGCCCCCTGCTGGATCCTACAGGATTTACATGTGGTACCTAAGAAGTGTGAATATTCCCAGCACCACCACTAAAAATTAAATCCTGGATCATATCAGAAAAAAATATAAAAAATAATAAATAAAAAATATATAAAATATATATGTAAGGACCAGGGGGTGCATATACCAGAAACTGAACCATGGTGGCAAGCACTGAATTGCCACGGGCCTACCCTGACCTATAGCAACAAATAATAGGTCGCCACGGGCCCACAACCTGTTCAAGGGACTTCCTTCCTGTCCAGGGTCAACTGTTATTTATATAACAGTTCAGGTCCCATTGTACATTCAAGCCAAAAGGCATATAACACTTTAATCTATATATCCAGCTGGTTTATGCTTGGGATATGCATCTTTTGGCATTAGCTCCCCTCCAATGCCCCATGAATTTCTCCAAGGCTATAAACTTGGTGCCAGCTAAACTTCTCCCATGCTTTAGGTCATAGTGCTTCGAAACGCTGTGTCCCGGGAAGCCCTTTTTGATGTTGCAAATGTGCTCTCCCAATCTGGTGGCTAAACTCCGGGTGGTTCTTCCCACATAGTCCAACCCACATGGGCACTTAATGAGGTACACAACGTTTCGAGTACTACATGTAGGTTTTAATTTCATATTCCTTCCCCGTAACTGAGGAACTAAAGGATGTCACCTTCCTTCCTTTCAGGGAGTTTACCTCACAGGCCCTATGACAAAAATAATATCACTTTAGGTCCCCAAAAAATATTGGTCTAGCAGGTGGATCAGGGACATTAAGAGCAATTTTAATTCTCAAACTTCCATCTCTTGGATTTGCTGTTTTTTATGGACTCATGATCCTATATATGTGTTAGCGCTGCACCATTTATTTATTATTATGTTTTGGGGTTTCTTTTGATGTATGACCTTGTGCATAGCTGCTGATATTATGTGATCATCATTGGTCTAAGACTGATATATGATTGAAACCTTATTAGTATTAATTACTAGTTGCGTGGATTATACACATTTTTTATTTAGTACGTTTTTAATACATCTTATTATCCGCAGCATATTAGTTCACCATGGACATTTTTGAGTTTAGAGCTCAGCATAAATTAACTACAGAGGGGGTCTTTGATGACACTGTGAATATGAGTGACAATTTAAATGGGAATTTTCTCAGGTTAAAGAATCTAATGATCAGTGAGATCCATACAAGATGGGATATAGCATTCCTGGAACAGTATGTTAAAGATCAGATGGTTCCTCGCAGTTTGCGGTGGGAGGTAACTCCACAACAAGGAGATGACGATTTGGACAGCTGGTTCCAATTCTTTAATGGAATGGGGCTTAAGCTGCTATAATTTATGACTGATAGGAAAAGGTTAAAATTACTTAAAATAGACCAGGAGATCAATAACATTAAATCTTTGCTCATGCCAATCAAAAATGACTCGGATTATGTCAAAAAATCTGAAGCACTAAAAACCACTTTGGAGAAAGAGGAATTGGAGCAAAAAGCAAAAAAAAGGAAAAAATACCTAAGGGATGTGGGAGATTATAAAGAAAAAGGGGTTTTTAAATGGCAAATTGAAAGTGTGAAAACTATCGAAAATGAGAAGGGTCCACCTCCTTCCACTAACATCCTGACCCACCCGGTTAAGGGATGGGATGTTAACAGAGGGGTGTATCAAGCCTCCTCATCAAGAGGAAACCGGGGGCAGACTAACCCCCAGGTAAAAAAATGGGAAAACTAGGAATAGGGGTTTTGCTAACGGGTCACAACCCCGGGTTCATCACTACCCCGTTGCACGTGACAATGGGGGGTATGAACGTGGAACGGTTTGGAACAGCCCTAGACACCCTAACAGTGGTCCGTATGGGGGAGGATTATTAACAAGCATTGGCCGGTCCTGAAAGGAGATCGCATCCTTGGACCAACACTTCCGGATAGACCAGGGGTAATCTTTAGGGGAGCTGGAAGATTGAGAAATAAAATTGCCCTTAATGTCCCTGATCCACCTGCTAGACCAATATTTTTTGGGGACCTAAAGGGATATTATTTTTGTCATAGGTGTAAGGCCTTTGAGGTAAACTCCCTGAAAGGAAGGAAGGTGACATCCTTTAGTTCCTCAGTTACGGGGAAGGAATATGAAATTAAAACCTGTATTACGTGTAGTACTCGAAACGTTGTGTACCTCATTAAGTGCCCATGTGGGTTGGACTATGTGGGAAGAACCACCCGGAGTTTAGCCACCAGATTGGGAGAGCACATTTGCAACATCAAAAAGGGCTTCCCGGGACACAGCGTTTCAAAGCACTATGACCTAAAGCATGGGAGAAGTTTAGCTGGCACCAAGTTTATAGCCTTGGAGAAATTCATGGGGCATTGGAGGGGAGCTAATGCCAAAAGATGCATATCCCAAGCATAAACCAGCTGGATATATAGATTAAAGTGTTATATGCCTTTTGGCTTGAATGTACAATGGGACCCGAACTGTTATATAAATAACAGTTGACCCTGGACAGGAAGGAAGTCCCTTGAACAGGTTGTGGGCCCGTGGCGACCTATTATTTGTTGCTATAGGTCAGGGTAGGCCTGTGGCAATTCAGTGCTTGCCACCATGGGTCAGTTTCTGGTATATGCACCCCCTGGTCCTTACATATATATTTTATATATTTTTTACTTATTATTTTTTATATTTTTTTTCTGATATGATCCAGGATTTAATTTTTAGTGGTGGTGCTGGGAATATTCACACTTCTTAGGTACCACATGTAAATCCTGTAGGATCCAGCAGGGGGCGCCTTACACTTTTTTAGGATGAATATAAAAATTATTTTTAATGGTTGTTTTATATTAGCTTTTATAATATTGCAATCTACCATTTGATTGGGAGTAAGGTGGAAAGTGGTTTATTAAGATGTTGTGGTAGATACCGCATAAGTTTGGGGGATCCCCAATCAGCTTCCTCTATGCTTTTTGAACCTAAAATGATTATGCCCTTTTAAATCCCTTTTTCAATATGGTGGTGCGGGCCTCCTAGGGGGGTAGTGATATACGGGCTTGCCACCCGCACCTCCCACCTATATATATATATATATATATATATATATATATATATATATATATATATTTATATATTTTTTAGGGAATTACATTGGTATGTTGGTCAGTATAACAACAATAAAAATGGAGATTTGCATTGTTCGGCGGGAGTTTCTGACCTTCTGCCAAGAAGGTGGAATTTGCAAATATTCCCGTCTGGAGCACGTTTGTAAACTGTCCCCACTGTGGGAATCCGCCATGTTTATGGTAGGTTTCGCTTATGGAAATGGAGGAGGAACAGAGACAATTAATACATGAGAGGTGTGAGCTGATTGGCCCTCCCGGGCTGATGTTAGGTACAAATAGAGTGGTCCGTGCGTGTGGGCGTATCCCTGATGACGTCAATTCTGACGAAACCAGTTGGAGCTACGCCTGCACGTTGACCACTCCTCTGTTATCGTAATCACGCATCTGCGCATGCGCGGCCGCGGTGCGGCCATCTTTCTTCCTGGTGGATGTTGCATTCATGCTTTATCAAAGACGAATTGTTTGTAAGTTTTACTCTTTTTAATTATTAAACTTGTGAAAACGATATCACACTATTGGGGCCCTTTATTCCTACATGTCTGGACTGATCCTTCCACCTGAGCGATTTGCAGTGTCGGGTTCAAC
>BLSH010102294.1:67417-79116 GCA_018402905.1 Glandirana rugosa
TGATTTCAACCTGTAGTAGTACCAGGTCCTTTGGGTGAAAGGGTAAGCCATGTCGGGGTCAAAGGATGTGAGTGTTATGGACGAAAAAATGGAACGGTTGCGGGGCCTATTTTGTGCACCATGCCGTTAGAATAAGGGATTTTTAACGTTGAAGTGCACCTAGAGACTAATGTCTCTGGGTCTCCCTTCTATGAATAACCAATTTCCGAAGTATCTTCCGGTGCCGTACCACGTGTTTTATCCGGGGCGTTGGCAAGGTAAAAAAGCAGGTATTGTGAGTGTAGGAAACTGGGGCTGTACCGAATGGGAAAGTGGGTTTCCTGGACCATGATGATGTCCAACTTTAGTGTTTTGTATTGATTGAGCACTTTCCTTCTCTTAATTGCTGAGTTCAGGCCTTGGGCGTTATGAGTGGCTAGTTTAAGGTGTGGAGTATTGTGGACTGTATTAACCATGAGGAGTCGGAGGGAGGGCACTTGCCGCACCATAATCACTTACCCAATGAAGCCATGTCGAGGCACGCGTCCTCTGGTGTTGGTGACACTGTAAGCTTCGTCGCATCTGGGGGGTGAGGGCCAACCGCCAGTGTTTAGCTAAAAAACAGGAAGGGATTAGACAGAGAAAGAAGAAAGAGCAAGAAGACAAACAAGGGGTGGTCTCCATAGAGACCTAAGGGGCATGGTCGGAAAGGAATCAACCAGGCCCCTTAACAAAGAAAAACCCCGGTCCCTGGTGGGACACAGAGTCTCTATCCCTCGAGCATGGGGTAAACCGAGCCCAGGGGGTAGTCGAGTGTGCGAGGGACCCGCCCCAGGTCCTGCCGCGCCACAACCGCATATAAAGCATAACATTCAACTAGACCAACTGAAAAACACTTCTTAAAACAGATATACCCCAACATAACTTTGCCAGGACTGGCTTACACCCCTAAGGAGGGGAACAAGCAGCCCTAGGATTCACATGTCCCCTTAGATGAAGTATGACCAAATCCCTCTCTCCAGAGGCCCCCAGGGAAATACCCATCCGGGGGACCAACCGAGGGAGGGGAGTGCTCACATCCAACTTGAGGAGCCCGGAGATGGGGGAATGGTAATAGTTCAAGTGGCAGTCTCCCTAGAGTAAAAAGGAAGGCAGATGTTAATGTCACCATATGATGAGTTTATCCAGGCCTCTCCAAGGAGGCAGCGAGGGATGATGTTAAGGTTGGTCCATCCCCATGTTCCAGATGTGACAGGAAATGGAGGGCAACTGAGATAGGGGGTATGTAGAAGTAACTCCACGGGTATTAAGACGTCAATGAGCGCAGTGTGGGGAGGAACCCCTCCGTGGAGTCTCAAGGGGGAAGAGAAGATGCAGGGACTTTGGCCCAAATGGATGATCTTAAGAAGGTTTAATTTCCTTTGCTCTCTTGGATTTAGCTTGGGACCAAAGCGGTGCTACCGGGCTTGATGGTTGGGGTCTTTTGGAGGAGCTCGCCAGGGAGGTGGAGCAGTCCATAGTCGCTTCCTGAGTGATGATTTTGAGGGTGAGCAGTAACTTTTCGCCTTCCGGAAAGTTGGAAAAGGAGAGCGTCTTGCCCTTCCAGACGAATTTAGTGGCGAAGGGGAAGGCCACCAGTATTTAATGTTATTATTCGATAAGACTAGGAGAAGTGGCTTGAGGGCTCTCCATCATTGAATTGTGGATGGGGAAATGTCAGCAAATATTTGGATTTGGTGGCCTTGGCAGGATAGCTGAGGGTTGTTGTGGGATAGTTTCAGTACTTCCTCCTTGACGGCATAAAAGTGTGGCTTTACAATAATATCCCTAGGGGATCCGTCCCTCCTGGGGGGGCCTAAGGCTCTGTGGGCTCGGTCCAGCTCCATACGGTGTTCTGAGATCCCTGGGATTAGGTTTTGGAGTAAGTCCCACACAGCGCCAGGGGTGTCTGTTATGGACTCTGGGAGGCCGCGTACTCTAAAGTTATACCTTCTGGAGCGGTTTTCCAGGTCATCTATTCTGGAAAGGGCTGTGTCTAACTGATTCTGGAGGACTTGGATATTATCTGTGTTTTGGTTCATCCTGGAGGCTGTTACATCAACCTTGTGCTCTATGGGCTCTATTCTGCTTCCCAGGGCTTGAAAGTCTGTACGAATTTCACCTGTAATTTTGGCTGCTGTCGCGGCCAGGCCTTTTTCCAATAAGTCAGCAAAGCGATTGAACATATCAGTCATCTGGGTGTTCAGGCCTCTGTTATATGGTCCTATCTCCGGTTTCTGGAGAATAGAGTCTGGGGAGTTGTAGGCCTGAACAGGCCCGTCTGGCGTGCGGGCCCCCTCCGCTAGTGCGCAGGCAATGAGGGATTCTGTGGAGGCCGGTGAGGGGGTCATTGTGTGTGGGGCAGTCCCCAGGGACACTGGGGGGTAAGGTAGGATGGCAGGGGAGATCACTTGCCTGTGGTCTCTTTCCCCCTCAGCACATGTGGCAAGCGTGCTTGCTGCGGTGGCCATCTTGGTACACCCGGGATCGGCCTGCTCCTTAAAACGGGGCTCCAGGCTCCTTCGTGCGGGCGGTCCAGACATCCAGAGTGGTCCTGGGGTGTTCAGAGCATCAGGTGGGGGAGAATCGGCTGTCTGGTCGTGCTAGGTGGAGCGGTGTGGATGGCGGTTTCACTGGGGCGGTGCAGAGCTCCCGGCCTAAGCTGCCATCACGGAGCTTCGCACATGCGCACTCCACCACAATATAATTTTATTAGTAAATAGTACAGAGATCTAAAGAATCTACAGCAATCTATCTATTATACCTTGCATATGAAGAAACACATAGGTTAAACAATATGAATTAGGTTATATTCCTTACACCAAACATAAATAAACAGTGAAACCCTTAACATATAAGCCCATCAAATAGACCATAGTTACCATGCTGCTGCACACGGCAGCCCCATTCGGCTGGCTATCATTCCAAAAAGAGAGCGTATTTCCTCCCCTCTAGCCTACATACAGGAATAGTAAGATATTACCTCTAATATGTATATATTCATAATTACAATATTATAAGCTGTTAATAGAGATTTCACATAAACTCTTAAGGCAACACAACCAACCAATGTTGTCAATAATATATATGCGTTTGTCATATAAATAAACTTTCAACCTAATCATTAACAATACACTTTCAATACAGTTTCAAAAATACATTCTGTAAGTTTCAAGTGATGTGCTTGTGCATGCAAAATATAGTCCCACTGTTAGGAGGAGATCTGTGCTTTCTATGGACTTGTGTGCTTGTGCACGCGCCCGTGCTTGTTCGCGTGTGCCCGTGCACATTCGCGCATGCCTGTGCGTGCATGTGCCAGAAACGGCGCCAAACGACTCTATTTGAACCCTCAATGCCCAGAAGCAGGTGCTGTCCGTTCTACAGCGTTTGAGTACCGACCCCGGCTATCTACGACCATCCGATTGTCTGACCCCTCTGTACTTCTGCTGCCTGCCCGGTTACGAATTTTGCTTGGACTTGACCATTCTTCTGCCTGATCCCTTGTACCGCACCGCCAGCCAGTTGCTGACCCAGCCTGTACCACCACTCTTCTGATCTGCACGGCTGCTTGAGTTGTCACACCATCATCAGTGGCCATCCAGCCCTCGTGCCATCCTGCACTCTTGGACCTCCTGTCTGCTCTACCAGGGGTCCCTGAATCAGGTGCGCAAGAGTGGTCGTTCCCTGCACAAGCCAGAATCCACCACCAGGTGTGTGACAGTAATATACAGCCATGTCTGAGTCTGCGCAGGGAACATCCTCTGCTATGGAGGAACTGTCTGTCCACTTGGCTGGGCTCACGCAAGCGGTAAAGAACCTACAAGAAGGTTATACCTGGTTGGAGGAGCAAGTGCGTGAGCTTTCTGTCCCCGCTGCACCTGGGGGGAGCTGAATCTGCCCGCACCATCGTGGTCCTGCCATCAGAGCCTAAAGCCCCCCTTCCTGACAAGTTTGTGGGGGATCGAAGCAAATTAAGGGCGTTCTGCAACTCCTGCGAGCTGTACTTTGGCCTGCAGCCCTGCACCTTCTCCTTAGAGTGGGGCTTGTGATTTCCTTGCTACAAGGAGAACCTCAGACCTGGGCTCATCGGGTCTGGGAACAGAGAGCGCCTGAAGTCGCCACCCTGAATAGGTTTTTTGATGCTATGGCTAGACTATACCAGGATCCCCACCTTGCCGCCACAGCCGAAGCCGCCTTGCATGCCCTGCAACAGGGTCGGCGCACAGCAGAGGACTATGTAGCCGAGTTCAGACGCTGGAGCGCTGATACGGCATGGAACGATGTGGCACTCTGCTACCAGTTCCGCCTGGGGTTGTTGGAACCCTTAAAGGATGAGCTCGCCCCGGTCGGGGTACCCATGTCCCTGGGCGCCCTCATAAATTTGGCCATCCAGATAGACCGGCAGCTTAGGGAACGCTGGGCTGAAAGAATTTCTGGAACACCTGCGGCTCCACGCCTCACATGGATGATGCCTTGTGTGCCCAGTTACCAGGCTCCTTCCACCTCCGCACCATCTGACCAGTCAGAGCCGATGCAGATTGGCCTTCTCCGCCCGTCACTCACACCAGAGGAGAGACAGCGACGCCGTGCTCTTAACCTGTGCCTGTATTGCAGGGAGCCCAGACACATGGTGAGGACCTACCCCACCAAATCCGGTAAGTGGCACCACCGGATCAACAAGGAGGAAACTCCCATCACCAGTAATGTCTCTCACCTGACCCTTCTTATCTCTTTGCAGTTGCCCAGAGGGAACATCCAAGTACCGGCCATTATTGATTCTGGGGCATGTAGCAGCTTCGTTGACCAAACCTTTTCGGCACTACACCAGATGCCCCTGCGTCCCAAGGCACACAAGATGACCATCTGCCTAGCCAATGAAATGGCCATCAAATCCGGCAAGGTGACCCACTAAACCCTTCCTATACATGTTTCCACAGCTGGTGGACACCAAGAACTGCTGGTCCTTGATGCCATTGCATGCCCGCTCTTTCCCATTATCTTGGGTCTTCCCTGGCTCAGGGCTCATAGCCCCTACATAGACTGGTCCTTTGGGCACATTCAGTTCCGGTCTCCTTACTGCACCCAGCACTGTCTGCTCCCATCTCGGGATGTTGGCCCCTCACTTCTGAGCCTAGACTCCGATACGGACTTGGAAACCCACCAAGCAGTCCCCCCAGCATACCATGACTACCTGGATGTGTTCCATAAGAAAGGGGCAGACCAATTACCTCCACATCGGTCTTACGACACTCCTATAGAACTTCTCCCTGGAACTGAGGTTCCCTTTGGTCGCATCTACCCTTTATCTGAGCTCAAGCTATCAGTCCTCAAGGCCTACTTGGATGACAACTTAGCAAAGGGATTTATCAGGCCGTCCACTTCCCCTGCCGGGGCTGGCATATTCTTCGTCGAGAAGAAGGATCATACGCTTCGCCCTTGTATCGATTACAGAGACTTAAATAGAATTACGGTCAAGAACCGCTATCTGCTCCCACTAGTTCCGGAGCTCTTCCAGAGGCTAGGGTTGGCCACCGTGTTTACCAAGTTGGACCTCGGAGGGGCCTATAACTTGATCCGCATCTGAGAGGGCGACGAGTGGAAAACAGCTTTCCTAACCCACTTTGGGCATTATGAGTACCTTGTCATGCCCTTCAGACTGCAATAACCCGGCCACATTCCAGTACCTGGTCAATGATGTCTTCCGAGACTACCTTTATCTCTTTGTCATCATCTATCTCGACAACATCTTGATCTACTCCTCATCCCTGGAAGAGCACCGCAAACATGTCTGCAGCATTCTAAGCCACTTACGGCAACACTATGCGCTAAAGCAGAAAAATGCGCTTTTGAGCACTCCAGCATCCCATTCCTTGGGCTGATTCTTTCCGTTATCGGCATTACAATGGATCCGCAAAAGGTCTCAGCTATCCTGGAATGGCCATCGCCAGTGGATAAAAAAGGGGTCCAGCGCTTCATGGGATTTTTTACCGGAGATTCATAAGAGGGTTTTCTGCTATCATCGCCCCCATTACCCAGCTCACAAAGCAAGGTCAACACTTCCACTGGACACCTGAGGCGCAAAAAGCCTTTCAAGCTTTAAAATAACTTTTAACCTCTGCATCTATCCTCAAGCACCCGGATGCAACCCTGTCCTACGTTCTAGAGGTAGACGCCTCCGAGACTGCTGTTGGAGCTGTGCTCTCCCAGAGACAAGGGGCAAAGGCCCTACTCCATCCTGTAGCATTCTTGTCCTGCAAACTTTCGGCCCCAGAGAAGAATTATGATGTGGGGGACAGGGAATTGCTCACCATTAAGTCAGCACTTGATGAGTGGCGCTATCTGCTCGAGGGAGCCCAGCACCCCATCCTAATCTATACACATCATAAAAATTTGGAGTACCTCAGGACTCCCAAAAGACTCAAGCCCCATCTGGGCACTCTTCTTCTTCAGATTTCAATTTCATCCCACGTACAGGCCAGGATCAAAGAATGTCAAGCCGGACGCCCTGTCCCGTATGTTCTCTGAACCCGGAACATCTGCCTCTCTGGACACTATCCTCCAGTCTAGAAAATTCTTACTATTCCAAGATGACCTGCTTTCTCAGATCAGGAGATCTTCTGCCTGCTCTTCGGGACTACCTAATCAAGGACTGACTTGGAAAGATGGTCTCTGGTGGTGCAATAAATAAATCTTCATGCCAAAGGAACAACTTCCTGCTATCCTACAAGTGTGTCACAACCACAAGCTAGCCGGACACTTTGGCACACAGAAAACCACTGAACTTGTGCTTCGCTCTTTTTGGTGGCCTCTAGTCAGTGAGGACTGTCAGTCATATGTTAGTTCTTGTTCTGTCTGTGCCAGGAATAAGACAGACAAAACCAAGGCTTGGGGATTGTTGAAACCACTCCCTATACCTGAATGGCCATGGCCCAAGGACTTCATAGTGGAGTTGCCTCCAGCCAATGGGTACACCACAATCTTTGTAGTTGTAGGTCGGCTAACCAAGATGGCCCATTTTCTCCTGATGAAGGGCACCCCTACTACAAGAGAAACTGCAGAAATCTTTCTTAAGGAGATTGTTCAGTTACATGGTATTCCTGACAACAGTGTCCAATCGGGAGTCCAATTTACATCACAGTTCTGGAGAGCCTTCTGTTCTGATCTTGAAATTGACCTCTTGTTCTCCTCAGCCTATCATCCACAGACCAACGACCAAACCAAGAGGACAAATCAAACCCTGGAGCAATATCTCCACTGCTTCTCATCCTTTTCACAAAATGACTGGTGTAAGCTGTTGCCATTGGCAGAATTTACCTACAGCAACTCCATTCACTCCGCAACTAAACACCATTCTGGTCCAACAATGGCTTTAATCCCACAGTACTCCCTAGCTTGCAAAGTGAAACTGCGGTACATGAAACTACCCAATTCTTCAATACCAATTGGAAACTTCTGCAGGCAACGCTTGCTAAAACACAAGAACAAAGCACGGCCATTTTTGAAAAAAGGAAGTGCGGCAAACTGGATCTCTAGCCAGGTAACCAGGTTTGGCTGTCCATAAGGAATTTAAGATTGGCCTGCCCATCCAAGAATCTGGGTCCGAGATTTATCAGCCCCTTTCCGGTAAAGAGAAGGATTAACCAGGTCTCATATAAACTCGAGCTTCCATCATCCTTGCGGATACATCCGGTATTCCATGTCAAGCCAGTGACCCTGGATCCTTACCCAAGTAGAGCAATTGCTCCTCCTGGTCCTGTTGTGATCGATGGGGAAGAGGAATAATAAGTCGAGTCAGTACTGGACTGCAGGAAATGGGGTGGCAGCATTCAGTATCTTGTGAAATGGAAGGGGTACGGCCCCGAGGAGAGCTCTTGGGAGCCCGAAACCAACCTTCATGTTGATGAATGTATTCAAGCATTCAAGGATAGCAATCCTGCCAAAGTGTCCAAGTTGGGCATCCGGAGGCTGCCCCTTGGGGGGGCAATATTAGGAGAAGATTTGTGCTTTCTGTGGACTTCTGCACCTGTGCGCATTTGCACGTGCTGGAAACAGAGCCAAACGACTCTATTTGATCCCTCAATGCCCAGCAGCCAGTGCTGTCTGTTCTACAGCGTTTGAGTTTGAGTACCTGTGAGCTCCAGCTCTGTTCCTGTTCTCCAGTTCCTGTGATCCTTTCTGTTTCCAGTTTAGACCCGGCTTGACATGACCTGCTGTTATCTGCCTGCACCTACCCCGGCTATCCACAACCATCCGATTGTCTGACCCCTCTGTACCTCTCCTGCCAGCGAGGTTACAAGCTTTGGTTGGGCTTGACCTTTCTTCTGCCTGATCAATTTTACCGCATCGCCAGCCAGTTGCCGACCCAGCCTGTACCACCACTCTTCTGATCTGCATGACTGCTTGAGATCTCACACCATCATCAGTGACCATCCAGCCCTCGTGCCATCCTGCACTCTTGGACCTCCTGTCTGCTCTACCAGGGGTCCCTGAATCAGGTGCACAAGAGTGGTCGTTCCCTGCACAAACCAGACTCCACCACCAGGTGCGTGACACTGACACACCAACACTCAGTGTTTAAATAAATAAACAGCAGTTCATAAATTAGAACAAAGACATGGGTGGAGGAGGGGGACTTTACCAGTGCTCAAAAGAGTATAATTAACCAGGAATATTAAAACATTTAAATTCTTTAATAGTTCATATGGTAAAATAACACATAAAGATAAAAACACAATTTGTAGTCTAATACATATCCACAAAGACAGTCGTAACAGGATTGTTGGATGTTTTAACAATCTCAATGTGTCATATCCCAACATATTTCACCAATTAGGGCTTCCTCAGTGGATCATTGACACAATTCCACTTCCCTACCAGCCCATAGTAAAATGACTTCCTTGTCTTTCTACATTTATATCTCAGAGATGCCTGCAGCTGCAGGCATCAATGAGGTATCATTCTCTTCAGCTGGCGATACCCTTCACCATAAGAATGATCATAGTGGCTTCCCAGTCGCTTGATTGTTCTTTCAGGCAGTGAGAGGGGGCGTCCCCCCCCTCCCGCCGACATCCGGTGCCTTTACCGACTCACCTCAGCGATCAGTGAGTAGGAGGACGGAACCGCCACGGCCGAAAGGAAGTACCATCGAGATGCAAGGGACAGATCACCCCCATCATCTCTATGGCTCTCGGAGGACCGGGCGTGACGTTGTGAGATCACGTCCAGTCCGGCAACAGTAAACAAGAC
Source organism: Glandirana rugosa (assembly GCA_018402905.1). NCBI lineage: Eukaryota > Metazoa > Chordata > Amphibia > Anura > Ranidae > Glandirana > Glandirana rugosa. The sequence goes on from BLSH010102294.1 coordinate 76,682, forward strand.
GGTTTTCCGGCTAGAAAGCATCAGATCGTTATTTTTTTTTTTTTTTTATCTGATGCTTTCCAGCTTGGAGGAGAGGTGTGAGGTCGTATAGACCCCACACCTCTCAATTAAGAGAACCTGTAATGCAATATTTCTATTACAAGGGACGTTTACATTCCTTGTAATAGGAATAAAAGTGATCAAGTTTTTTGTTTTTTTTTTTTAAAGGGAAAGTGTAAAAACAATAAAAAAAAAATTAAAGCGCCCACGTCTCTGTGAGCTCGCACACAGAAGCGAACACATACGTAAGTCGCGTCTGCATATGTAAACGCCGTTCAAACCACACTTGTGAGGTATTGCCGCGATCGTTAGAGTGAGAGCAATAATTCTAGCGCTAGACCTCCTCTGTAACTCTAAACATGTACCCTGTAAAAATTGTTAAAGAGTTGCCTATGGGGATTTTAAAGTACCGAAGTTTGGCGCCATTCCACGAGCGTGCGCAATTTCAAATTGTGACATGTTAGGTATTTATTTACTCGGCGTAACATTCTCTTTCACATCGTGCAAAAAAATTGGACTAACTTTACTGGTTTTTTTTTTTTTAGTTCCATAAAACTTTATTAATTAAACAAAGAATAACAGTACAGATCATGATGATATCTTTAGAGTCCAGGCAAGTACAGTGAGAATAAAGTCTCAAGTAATGCAAGGGAGAGATTGCATTAAGATACCTTGCATTCAGGAAGTTATGTTTTCTAACACAGACAGTTAAAAAAAAATAAACTAGCACATCGTTGTTCAGTGTTTAGATGTCTACTGTATTGAAAATCAGGAGATGTGATTGTAACAGGAAACTGCTTCTCCAAGGGGCTAAGAGCGTCTCTCGAATTATGTCTTACAAAGTACTTTTTTACAGAGAAAATAAATTGAATAATACAAATAACAAAGACAGTAAAGAAAGGGGGGAGGGAAAGGGGGTGGGGGGTAGGGGGGTGGAGGGGGATAAGTTGGGGGAAAGCCAGTCTGATCTCCCCAAACCACCTGCCAGTCAGTTAACAAAGCATCTTAGGAGGTTTTTGTAATGATCAGTGGTTTTGAAGTCTATCCAGCACAGCCATATCTTATGATAAGTGTATATGGATTTGGTTGAAATGGCTATTAGTTCTTCCATCTCTTGCATTTTATTTAGTCTGATGAAGCAGTCTGCTACTGAGGGTACTTTCTTTTGTCTCCATAGGGCTGGAATACAAAGTTGGGCAGTATTTATCATGTGCATTGCTAGTGACTTTTTAAATGAATAATTTGTGTTGTCAGAATGGTGCAACAGGTATTGGTAGAATGTGAATTCTAGTGGAAAGGTAGTTACTTTGCATATAATTTTGTGAACTGTTTCCCAGTAGGGGGTAAAACGTGTGCAATCCCACCAGATGTGGAGCATGGTTCCCTGATGGGAGTCACACCTCCAGCAATGATCAGACACGGTAGGAAAATATTTGGGGAGTTGATAAGGTGTTCTGTATCAATGTGTCATGACTTTAAAGTTATATTCTTGGGTTGTGACATTTAAGGTGCCCTTAAGACTGCCTGCCGGAACACATGCTGATGAAATAGTGTGGCGTGTGCAGAAGGAAGTGTCGTGCGGGCCGGTTATTTTATCCTAGCAGCCACGGGAGCAGAAACAAAAAACTATACGGGAGGCATATGGATTATTTTACCAGATGAACGAACAGCTGCCCGCTGCTGGAGGGAATGTCACCAGTGCCGGTCATCGCAGCTCCAGGAGCTGGGAAGCGCCGGGAACCACTGACGACACCCAGTCCAGGGGCGCTGGAACGAGCCAGGACATCCTTCCTACACCATCCAGAGCAGCCAGACATCTCCTCCACACCCAGTCCACAGTGACTCACACTGCAATGCCTGCAGATTCTACCAGTTTGTGAGTAGATTTTAATGTGATTTTAATAAAATGTGCTAAACGGCTACACTTACAGTTGCTGTGCATCTTTTTTCTACTTAAGGGCCGTGTTGCACGCTGATTCCCATTGCTCACCCGTCAGCCCTTTATCCTCGCTCAATGCCCATGCTTTTTTAATTGGGGAGAGGTGGTCTGGGTCTACAGAGGAGATAGTGGCATGGATAAAAGCAATTAAATGTCTCTGTGGTGGACCCTCACATAACTTTTCTAGAGCTGTTTTAGTTCTCGAGAAGGCGGGTTTGTTTTTAGAAAGTGAAAGAAGGTGGTATGGCGCTGCTATGTGGTAAAGAAAGTGCTATAGGCTGCTGCCCCCACTAAAACCAGCCAAAGGCCTGGTTACAGTGAATAAATGATTGGGTGAAAAAGTGGGTTGGCGCTGCCCCAGCAGGAAAATGTGCTAGAAAATAAACGTGAATGTGCTGAAAGATATCGGTGAGTAGCGAATATTGCCCTCTAGTGGTTAATAAACATAAAATCCTGG